>VZTN01016908.1:131720-152290 GCA_013400515.1 Erpornis zantholeuca | reverse complement strand
CGCCGCCCGGCGAGAGGCCGCCGCCGCCCGTCAGAGACCCGCCCGGCCGCTCAGGTAGGGAGCGGGGACGGGTGGCACGGGGCTTTGGCCATGCCCTCACCGGCTTCATATGCTCAACAAACACATCAACAAACAAGTAAACATCCCTGTTAGGCACTAGGGAGTCTGCAGTTGGAAGCGAGGGTATATGGGCATTGTGCTGGCTTAAGGAAAGTCACAGCACATGACCAGTGTGCTCACGTGTACTTTTGCAGATCTTGGTAACTTTGATTATAGTCACTGTAATTGAAAAGGGTTGCAAACGGGATTTCCCCATTATGTCTTTGATGCAAAGAAGCTTCTGGTAAGGTGACAGCATTTGACTCAGGAAGTCAACCAGCATGAGTTAATGGTGGTGTTCTCGCAAGTGGAGGTTTGTGGAACCTGACCTTCTACGTGTTGGGAGACACATACCCAGTCAAATAAAAATAGGTTTTAATAAAAGACCTAGCCAGCAGTTGTTAAACGTAATTGCAGTTGTTACAGCGTGACTAAGTGTTGTTACTTACCATGTGTAGATATCAAATTAGACGAAAAGTAGAATTGTCTCCTTTGAGTTATTTCATAATGTACTTTGTCCTCTGTGACAACTGCAGTTCGTAACTTAAGAATTGCACATCATAACTCAGCTCTCTAATATCTGATAGTTGTCCCTTTGGAGATAAGAGAATTTAGGCACAGTCAGGCCTTGTAACATCAGGAGGAGAAGAGCATTGCACAGAAGATATTGCTGGGAAACTCCATATTTCATCCTTAGAAATAAGCTCAGAAATCATCTCTAGCCCACCCAGTCCTGGACAATAGAAATGTATGTCATGGGAGCTCCCACAGACAGCTATCTATGTTGCTTTCTAGCTCCTTGAACTAGCCTGCATCTCCAACAGCTACAGCAGCTGTGCAGCTACAGAAATAGTGGCCTGAAACCATGCTATGTGGAGCTGGTTGCCAGCCCAGAGGTTGGCACAGTGCTAGTGCAGCCTGCAGTAAATAAATCAGAAATCCCATTACAATTGACAGGGGGATGGATCAAAGTTGCAGAGAGTGTCTGCAGTTATTCAGTCACTTCCAGGAGTTTGTTCTGTGACGGCCTTGGTTTCCACCAGTGCTTTCCTAGTTAACTCTTCTCTGAGGCAAATGATTTTAGCAAACCCGCACTAACTTTCTTATGGCTCAGTAAGTAGAAGGAAGTTGTAGCAATGCATTCTAAACATAAATACACCTATTCTGCAGCAGTTCAATATAGACAATGAAGTTTAGCTAGATTTAGAGAGAGCAAGAAAAACTATTCTGAAAGTTGCTGAATGCTTCTCATTCTTTGAAACCATTCCCTGAAGGCAAACTTCAGTAATTTGTAAAATAAGAGGGGGAGCAAAAAGAAACGAAGTAGAGCGTGTTTCTTGAAACATGTTTCAATGCTTGTTGCTGGAGACACAATATCTACTGCTCTGTTTTTCAAAAGTGCATGTCTGTAGATAGATTTCATCAGGACAGGGAAGTATTTATTGAAAATTAGCATAATTGTCAGTTGCCCAACTGTGCCGAACAGAGGTAGTGAGACTTTTGAACATACATAACTCTCCACACCCTCTGCTTCACCTTGTGTCCTAACCATGGGCATTTCTCTCCCTGGCAGCAGTAGCTTTCCTGTCTTTATTTACTTTTCTTGCAGAAGCACCCTTCCCCTGCCCTCAGGACAGCCCTGGGTCTGTTTTACATGGGCTGTGCCTTCGTATTTGACCTGTCACATCCTTGCCAGTTACAGATACACAAACACTGGAAATGCCAGTCTATGTGTGAGGTCTGTTTCCAGTTTAGAGGGAGATGTATATACTCCAACTACTGAAAAACCTGTCATGCAGCCTATTTGTTTATAAATGAGTGAGCTGATGAGCTGCTGCTTAGTGCAGCCGCTCCTGGGCTGAGCTCCCCTGTGTGCCACCACAGACCCTGGCTGTGACACCCAGAGACGACCACCCCTATGGACAAAGAGCTTCTGAGGGTAGCAAGTGTTGTCTGGTACACATCCTCTTGCCTTACAATGGTACATCGAAAGGAAATGTATTACAGTTTGGACCTCCACAGCACCCTGAATTCCAGCTGTGACTTCTGCTTGTTGTGGCCACTGTCAATTTAGAGTGGTTTAAAAGTAGCTTCAACGAGCAGCACCTTTACAGAGGCTTCTGTAGCTGAGGGAAATGGGAACATGGGTGCTGCAGTGTATTTATGTTTAGATACATCCTGCTCCACTGAGTTGTACTCTCCAAATCAGCACTAAATCCCTAGAGAGCCCTGGAGACCAGGGAAGTGGGTGCTGAGGGCCACTGCCCCTTGGGGGGTTTTGTTAGCGAGGCCTTGGGATGCAGGCAGAGGCTTTCCACCGGGTCAGTAACCCCTGGTGTTAACAGCATTTTTCTGCTTGCCTCTCACCTTGCTCTAGGCCCGCTCCCGCCGCCTCCTCCCATAAGCAGGAATGGAAGCACTTCCAGGGCTTTGCCCACTACGCCCCAGCTGCCTTCCCGGGCAGGGCTGGAGAGCCAGAGAGGTGGACCACGACCTCCGCTTCCCCCCGACCGGCCAGGCTCAGCAGCGCCACCACCGCCACCTTCAGCAGCTGTCAGAAACGGCTTCCAGGATCCAGGTGATGGTGAGCCATCCTCCCAGCTGTTTGTCCTCCATAGAGAAGGTGTAGTGGCTTTTGGCCTTAATACCTCAAAAAAGGTTTGGGATACAGACTTTGTTTCTAGCACCGACCTTCAATTTCTGACCAACAGAGATGACACTTAGGTCTCAATTAACCCTGGCAAGTAAGAACAGAATACATATGCCATACATAGAGTAGAATTGCAAAGTCATCAATACAGTCTCCAAAATAACCCTTTGAAAAATACTCTGAAAAAAGGAAGGGAATTGTTTTAACTCTAATCTGAATTCAAACCACAGCTACACTGGCACTTTGGAAGTCAGAACAAGTTAGATGACTCAAAAGTCATCTAACTGAAAGCTGAAAAACAGAAGAGGGAAGGGATTGTCAGAACATTGCTGAAAATGTCAAGTATCTATTTCTGCTACTGTTTATTGAAAAGATGAGGTCCGAGATTGCTGTGTTTTAAAGATTCGTCGTGCTTTTCTTTTTAATTGTTTTCTATTTGCATAGAACAGATAAATCCTTCAGTTAATTATGGGAGGCCAAAATTGGTATTTCTGACATTTAGTAGGTTAGAAAAAGCAAACAGAAAATGAAACTGTAACTCAGGCTTTTAGAACATCTCCACACATCAGGTACAGCAGAAGGATCACAGGCATATTTTTTCCTACACAAGTCATTTGCAGAGTTCAGAACATGCAGCTCCTTTACACACTGGTTTCTGATTGCAGCCTTGAGAGTAAACATAGAAAAACTAGATAGCAGCAAATAACCACATGTACAAATGTCAGGGAGAACTTACTCAGCTGTCCATTACATTATGTAGTAAAATATCCCAATATTACAGAGTTATGGTTGCAAAGTCCTGAAGCAAGCAAGTGAAGAAATGACGAAGTTTATATTACCCCACACTTTCTTCCTTAGGATTTCAAAATCAAGTGCAGAACAGAGCTCTTGGAACATTTGCTATTATTTCAATGAAGAAACTGGTCAGCTTGTTTTATTCTTTAGAATTCTATAGACTCAGTAAGTACAGCGAAAGGGTCCCTGAAGTCTAAAGAGATATAGCTTCAAGTGATGTATTTTTCATTTTTGATAGTAGTTATATACAGTATTCTTTGTCATAAACTTTAGCATAATGGTCCCAAATTTTCTTCTTCCAGCAAAACCTCTGCTTATAGGAGTGTATTTTTAATGATGCTTTTGAGCTCTAAATATCGATGAATATCAGGAAATTCTATACCAGGAACAAAATACTGTTCTGAAGTAGGAGAAACTAGGCAGTTCTGGTAGCACGTGTGTGTGTGTGTGTGTTAAAAAAGCAAATCTGTTATACATGAAAAGGAGAGTAACACTTATTTTAGTGAAATTATGGCTGTTTTCCCGATACGTGCTTTTTGCATTAAATTGGCAACATGGTCAGTCAAAGTTAATAAAAATTTTCATTCCCAAACTAACCTAAAGCATCATCTTCCCTGGCTTCCTGAGAGAATGCTGGTTCAGTTCTTAGCTGTGTAAGCCGTTTGCAATATAAAACGTTCATTAAACGTGATGTTAATGTCAATTTACTTTCTTAAGCTACGTCAGAAAACTAATGAGTGAATTGCATGGGATTTTTTTCAGATGAATGGGAAAGCAGATTTTCTTTTCATCCGATATCTGATTTGCCACCTCCAGAGCCATATGTACCCATGAACAGAAGTTATCCCAGTAAACTAGCAAGAAATGAAAGTAGAGGTAAGTTGGAATTTCAGTGTATTGTCCTAGAACCAATGTGGATGGGGAAGAGTCTGGATGCTGAGGTTTCCAGACTTCTCAGACTAAAAGTCAGGTCATCTGTCCTTACCACACAGGAAAAGCTAAATGCAGGTTCACAGGTACAAACCCTCTTAAACTTGTATTTGAATGGGGAATTATTTGGTTTTTAAGTTGAAACATGTACTGTAAGTGACCAGCTCTGCCATTATAGTCAGTCCTTCTGCTCTAGGCAGCCAGAACCACAAAATCTCTCAGGACTTTCTTATTTCCCATTTAAATTCATGCACAACTCATTTATTTTTGTGCCAGCATAATCCTTGAGTTTAGTTTTCCTCTCTTCTTATGTGTTAAACTCCTAATGTTTTTTAAGACAACAGTCATATCATACTCTCAGTTCTTGTTTTGATGGGCCAATTCAGTCTGGATGCGCTACACTCTGCTTCCAAGCCATGTTCTCTGATCATCAGAGCTGCTTCAGTATACATTGCAGTTTGATTTTGTCTTTTCCATTCAGTGTTACATGCTGTTCCAGTTCATGTTTCAATCACGTCTTCTACAGCAGAATGAATTTGCTATCTTCATTAGTGGTATTTTGCCTGATACACCCAAGGATCAATTACTTCTTTCACAACCAGTGACATTGGTGGCTCATAGTTATCCTGTAATCATCTGTACACTCAGATGTTTCTCTCGTGTTTCCAGATGATGAAGGTTTGATTTGAAGCAGAGATTCCTGTTAGACTCTGACCCTTCACTTTGCCCTGTTAGCTTTCATCCCATTTGTACTAGTCCACAAATGAAGGCAAAGTAACATATGCATTTTTTTGTGTTTCCTTTTATGAGTTTGCTTTGAAAATCTTCATATAGGAAAAAACATTAAGAGCTTTGAGATTTTACTGTGTTTAGAGCATGCCAATTTTCCTTGAGATTTGCATGTATTGCGAGTATCTCTGAGAAGTTGTGTGTTCACATAAATTAGTAGGCCTAACAAGAACTATCAATCTGTTTTGGGAAGGGGACAATGGACCAAAATGAGGGATAGCATTCGTTAAATACGTTATTTTGCAGTGTTTGAAACTCTGATGTTGTTTAATAAACTAACCAGAAACTCTATAAAGATTTTTTTTAGTGGCCTGAAAATTAGTAGAATGAAATGAATGGCATGAAAATTAGTAGATCTTCTCCAGTTACTGAATTAATTGCTTGGATGTAAACACCCCCTTCAAAAGAAAGAGTATTTCAGGAGGAGTAACACAAAAAAACTTTCTTTCTCTTTTAGGTGGGTCTGTCCGAAAAGAAAGAGGTGCCCCCCCACTCCCTCCTATACCAAGGTGAAATGGGTTCTGGCCCATCTTTGGGTGACATCTGTTCTCAAGTTTCCTTCGGGTCAGCTCTCCTGTCCACATGACTGGAAAGTTGTCTGTCTTGATTGATTTCCACTTTTGGTTTGTCAGCTGGAACAAACTTCAGTCTCTATTACAGAATTAATAGATGTGGCTTATGGACTATAGTTGCTCAAAGCTATGAATTTTATTCGCTTACACTGCAGGCATTTTGTGGACCCTACACAACATACGTGCATGGTGCTTACCGTGTCCAACCCTGTCCCCTGGAGAGCTCCATGGGAGGTCTGGCTTTGAATTTGATAGAGCTTGAACAAAGCTGTTGCATTCATTTTGGATACAGTAGCTGTATTATTTTAATGATAAAGTATTTGAGCATTGTTTAAAAAACAGTTGCTGGGTAAAAAGTGTAGCCAAGAGTCCCCCGGGATCCTTCTTTGCATGCCTAACTCAGCCCATCTGCTTCTGCAAGCCGTAGACCTACTACATGGCGACAAAGAGTTCATCTTTAACTTTTTCACTTCAGCTTAGTCAAACAAATCTTAAGAATGCACAGCACATCCTGCCTCAAGGATGGAGTCTCTGGCCTTGTTTTTATCTGCGGAGAATCTTCCAAAGAGAAGCACAAGTGAAGAATTCATCAGCATAAAAATAGATATATTTTTTTATCCCTCTTTCCTATTTTTTTAATAGTGTTATGTGTTCTGTGACCTAATTCTTTCCTACTCTTATGTGGACCAACCCACATCACGTCATCCGTGCCCTCGATTACTGTAATGCCCTCTGCCTGATAATGCATGCAAAGAGTCCACAGAAAGTAGTCTGGGTGCACATGCAGCAATTATTGTAGTTGCAGGCTCCTCCTGTAAAGCATCACTAATGCCAGTGCTCCACAGACTGCTTTCCAGATGTTTCTTTGGTACAGCTAAATGATGGGGTTTGACTTAAAAACCTTCTTGGCACTTAGTTAACAAGCCTCAGAGAGCTTGTATTTGACTCACATTATGGTAGAGCAGCCGAGGTCCAAATTGTTCCTCAGTGAAAGCCCTTTGATGTTGTTAATGGGGTCCAGGGTTTGTGCATTCAAGTGGGAGCATCCAAAATTTGCTGTCTGCACTAGTTCAAGAGAAATGGAAAGGTTTGGTCTTCTGAGTTTGCCATGAAGCCTGTCCATTCAAACTGTGCTGAAAGGAGTCTCTACAGAGAGCTGCAAGGCTTACATTAATATAAGAAAGAGTAAAGTATTCTGACATTGTGACAAGTGGTTAATATGTTTAATGGCTTTTGAATTTTGTGTATGAGAAAAGAGCTCATTGTATGAGTGAATTTTACAAGTGGATCTAAGTGTGTATAAAATGCTTTGGAAATGAGAGGAAGATTATAATTCTAGATTTGTAATATTGGTGAATGATAGCTCTTTCTTAATTGGACCTCTGAAGTTTAGCCCTGAAAAATTACCCCTCAGTCTCATCAGCAATATGTTTCTTCAGTGTGTTCCTTGGGATCCCTGCCAAGCCTGTGTCAGCAGCCATGCTTCACAGGGTGTTGCTCAAAAAAACCCAAAATAAAACATAAAAACTAGTCACGTAGGTTAAGAAAATGTTTCTCTAGCATGAGAGACATGATCCTAAGTACACTCTGTGGCTAGAATGAGGTCAGTCCTTGAAAATCTAGGGAATTTAGCCAAAGAGAGTCTGAACCCTGCTGAAATGTCTGTGCATAGGGCTTTTTGCTCTGTCTGTGAGCAGGGAGGGGCAGATTTGCTTTTTGCCTGACAGCCTAGACATCACATTGAAGGGGATGAGACTATAGTCAGATTTGGCCAGATCAAATTTATTTGGTCTTTTTTGTGTTTGTTTACAAAATCTTGTTAGCTGTGATAGCATTTGATTATGTACCTGTTTTTTACAGTTTTATATCTAATGACCTATTTTAAGTTACTGTTTATGGTCCTGAACCTGCAATTAAATGCGCGGGCGCAGGGATGTATCTACACCCAGTTGCAGGATCGTGGCTGTAAGAGTTTCTTAAACAGATACTGGTGGGACCTCCATGTGACAGGTGCACCTTGGGATCAAACCTGGCACAATGCTGAATTTGTATATGTATTTTATGGATGTCACTTAAACAAAGTGCCTGTCTCTTTGGGATATTATTTTGTGAATAGAAGTCCAAAAAGATTTCTAGGATGATAACTTAAAGGATAAATTATTGTATTCGTATTTTTAAACTGAAGCACTTAATAACTTTCTAAGGAACAATATTTTGAATTCAAGAATACAATATTTTCAATACCTTGACCTGCCAAATCCTTGTTAATATCCAAATAGCTATGCAGCCAAAAAAAAATCCCAACCCTCCAGAAGTGATATTTTTTATAACTTAACTGCTTCCAACATGACTGTTTCATTTTGATAAGTCAATGGAAATGCTGCCCAGTGTTCTGCCAATTCTCTGTATCATTCAAATTATCTTGTATTTGATCTTTTCAGCAAGGTTTTCTGACCAGAAGTCTGGACCACTACCAAAGACTTGGAAAACCAGCTTCAGTTTCACTTCAAAATGTGCCATGTAATAGGCCCCCAGTTAACCAGCCAAGAATCTTGAGCTGCTTAGATTTTAGCAATTCTTTTTTACTCTAGAAATGTCTTCAGAAGAGATGTTTGGCATACATGTAAAATATCTTAACACTGCCGAAACAGGCATTTTTGTTCACGTAACAACAGCGTTTCCATTTATATGTTTTGCTGTAAAAGTCCCTAGATATATTCCAGAACAAAGCAGCATTTTATCATACAGTATATTGCTTCATGTAGCAGTAGCTATTTACAATATGATCAGTATTAAAGTATTTATTTCACTATTAAGTGTTAAAAAAGAATAATACAAAACAGATTGAATCAATGGTGCCTTATGACTTTTTAAGTCAACTTTTCTGTGTCTCAATGGAAGAATTAATAGACATTGCTCTTCCAGGTCCTAACGTAAATAGTGCTGACAGTAGCATTTTACAGTGTTTGAGCCAAGCCCTGCTGTTGTTTTGTGCTCGATCTGCTATCTCCAGGTGGACCTCAGCGTGTGGAGAGACCACTGGATCAGTGTGTAGGTGAGGTGTATGTGCACTGGTTGGCTTCACAATCAATTGCTGAGATTGCTCTGAAAATTTAGACCTGTCCCAAAACCAGTGTCTGATGCTGCTGCCCACACAGCTCAGCTGACTTCATTGTGGTTACATAGGTTACAGAACTAAATTTGATTCACTGCTTGCATATAAGATTTGCTGGGTTTGTTTCAATGGCAGTGTATTATAAACCTTCACACCTCAACCTATCTTCTTATGTTATCACTAAGGCTCAGACTGCGTGACAACAGCCACGGATGTTCATTTTTGTTTAATATAACTCCATAAATAAAATGAGAATAACTTTTGTACCATGTAAAAATAATTTCTTCTCTGTATTTTTGGAAGAAAAAAACATGTTATGTTTGTTATGACTTTCTGCACCAGCCGTTGTGTGAAGAGGTCACAGTGACGAATGTTCAGACTTGTTAAAGGAAACTCAGCTTGTGATTCAGGAAGTGTTTATTTCTGTAAATGAAATAAATAACATTGCAAAGTTCTTGTTTAAAAGCCGGCATTTCCCAACACTGAAAGAATAATAAGGATTTTTTTTTTCTGCCAGACAGAACTGTGAAAGAAGTTCCTTATATTGTCATTTAAAAATCTTGTAGTTTCTCCTTGCAGCATCAGCTGTTTACAGCACACTTGTAGAAGCAGATCTGTCTTGGAGCAGAGGATAAAGGAGCTAAACTGCTATCATGCATCACATGTATTGTAACACAACAATTTTCTATGCAGAAGTATGGAAATAGAAAGGGTACTTTTTGCCTTGAAAGTAAATAATGGAATTGAGTTATCAAAGCAAGATTATTTCAAGCAGAATGTCAAATGTCAAGACACTTAGAGAGGGCCCCTTGGCCACAGGATGCTGGAAAAGAGAAGATTGCTCAAGGGAATAAAAACCAATTGGCTGAATATTGTTACCGGTACTAGAGTAAAAATTATGGTATAAAATGTGCATGTTTGTAGTTCCACATTGCAGTGGTGTGAACATCTTTGTCTCACAGCTGGGTGCAAACAACCTGTTACAGCGGTACATTGACTCCATGTAACACAGATTGTGTGAGCTTTAATCTTTCAAACAGTATTCACCAGAAAATAGGGAGAATCTATCACCTAAGATATCCAGGAGCACATTAAGTGCCAATTCATGGAGTGGTTCTTCATGTACATTGGAAGAAAACAGGGACCTTGTAGCCTGTAGGATGGATGTGTTTGGACCATTCAGTTAAAATGTAAACTGGAGCATTAGCAAAGAGGGGAGTATTGGAGTAACTCAGGCAGAAGCAGGGCATGTGTGTATGGTCTCAGTGAGTATGCAGCAGGTGGGTATGCTGACTGAAAACAAAAAAATGGAAACTGCCTGTCTTAAAAAAGGGAGTAACCATTTATGTGTGTTGCCATTTTGAAATGCAGTTGGTCTGTGATAAATATTCGTTAGTGTAAACTAATGCATGCAGAGGAGGATGCCTAAATTTGGACTTCCAAAGCCACACAAGAGAGAGAGAAACATAAAACAGGCTGAGCAGAAAGTAATGTTCCTATCAGATGCTTAAAGTTTGAGCTTTTTATAAAATAGTAATCTAGTTCTGTGAATTTTTTTGCTTAACATTTATTTTGTAAGTGATTTTGTTCTCCTTATTTTTCTGTCCTATACCAAATAAATTTTACTTTTATTTAATTGGTGGTGTGGACTGTTATATTGAGGACAACCACAGTTACTTCTTTGACAAAAGCAGATGTTTTGGCTTTAGCAGCAGTGTAGGAGTGAGCCTGCCAGGAGCTGGGGTGAGCTGTTCTCCTCCTCTTTTGTTTGCCATTGCACAGCAGCACAAAAATAATGCTCAGAGGACTTTGGTCCTACATACAATGAAGGACACCTGCAGATAAGGAGAATTAATGAATTTACTTTAGGATAAAGAATGATTGAAAATCAGTGGTTAGAGATGCTGTACTTGTAGGTGGCTGTTGGGTGAACTCTGGCCATTGGCTCTTGGCAGGGCAAGCTAGGCACTTACCAGGGGGAGACAACATGGAAAATTACTGTAGTTAAATGTAGATTTTTGTTTGTTGTGTCTCCACTTAAAAGGCAGAAGGCTGCCAGGGAATATGAAACAAATGAAGCCCTCCTTTTGACTTTGGAGCCCTGTTCTTGATCATAGCTGTTGAACATAATTTGGACCAGGTTCATCAAAGAAAGACCCTTTGGTAACAGTCCAGAGGAGGTTCAAATTCAGCCTACACTTCCAGCTTCTCCTCAGAAATTAGAAGGGTCATTTAAAACCCTGAGCTAAAAGCTCTGTACTATAACCCATCTGTCTTGCAAAGACTTTAACATCAGGTTTACTCTTACACAGGTTGTGGATCTTTTGACACCTCTGGAGACTGCTTGTTGATACCTTCATTTTACAGACTGAGTGAGACAGAGACCACTTTCTTAGAAGACCACCAACACTCATGTAGCCTGGACACCCAGCAGTCCTGGTGCCTGGGCTACAGAAACAGAGAAACCGTGATGGAGAGCGGGGGGTGGGGAAAGTGGTGAGCTGTAAAGCCTGGCTTAGCAGGCTGTGAGACCTTCGTTTGCAGATCTCAGTGGCAATAGCCTTGAATGAGAACACAGAGGTGTGAATCTAATGATCACCTAGGACTGTCTATCGCTTTACCAAAGAAAACATGGTTTTTTCTCATTTTCAAGAAGTCAAACTACTTGCTTGGCTTCAGGAAGAGGGAACTGAGCTGAGCATGCTGTGACCTTGTCATAACCACATCATAGTTCTTCCTTCACTTAACTCAAAAAATGCTGTTGATTTAAAAGAAACCCATGGACTACCATGTAAAACAGGTGACTGCTCCGTGCAGTTGCAGGAAGGCTCGTGTGTTCCACACAGCACACATAGAAATAGGCAGCTCCTCTGATTGTGGTCCAACAATGTCCAATGACCTTCCTGCCTCCTATGCACAGGCTTGTCTCCTCTGCCCTCTCACCCAGGGCATTTTACACTGAACATGGTAAATTAGTCCCAGCAAATTACTGATTTGGGATCTAAATATTGGCCCATACATCTCTGTACAATGCTTAATATATTATTTAGGTTAACTAATGAAATAGATCATTGGCAATCAAGCTCTTAACATATCTAAAAGTTTCAACAGCAGTCCAGGTACAGAAACAATCCCAAGGAAATGATGACTGACACAAAAATACTTTGATTAAACACAGAAAATAAATTGGGTGGTTGCTGCCAACATTACCTTGAGTCCAATATCTATCTGTCTACTGAACAACATCATCAGTTCAGATAATCTCTTCTTTAATCTTAAAACATATTTGTGGCTTAAGAGAGATGACTTCTGCAAAAGCTACATTCAAGAGGTAAAATAGCAATCTATCATGAAAGCTGTCTATATGATACTGCAATAAAGCTCTTCTCATTCCCATAATTTTTCCTCTTCATTATTACGACTCTTTTTGTTTTCTGCAAATAAAAAAGTTATTTCTTCGAGAATGCTGAGATTTAGCCTACATAAATAGGTTTCTCATGTTCAAAACGGGATTCTTGTTATTTATATTCTTTTTTTTTCTTTTTTTGCTAGAATGCAGGAGATTCCTCTACCTAAACACCTCTAACTTAAAGGCAGGCAGAGGGGCTGTTGGTTGCTGTCCATCCTTTCTCTCTCCAAAACAGGAACTGGTGATGTCTCCCTGCATTTGGGGCAGGGCTTTATCACTGTGCAGTGCCCTTCCCAACGGGGACCACTTTGGCTACCTTTTGCGTGTGCCTGTGTGCATAAATTTTTTGGCTCCAAGCTTGTGTGAACACTGTACACAATAAGGCCTGAACTGTAACCAGTTCCATTCTGAAAATGTTTTTGTATTCATGCAAAGATGGGTGTTTAGGCAGTGGGTGTTGGGTGTTACCCGACTTGAAGGAAGCATTCATGTATACAGAGCTGTGAAAATGAGTCATTCTTGTCCTTCTCCTTTCTAGCAGAAATTTTAGTAAATTCAGAGTTACTGGTGAGCCCTCATATGCCCTGTGGAGCAGCAGAGCCCCTGTGTCTGAAGGCTGAGCACTACCAAGCCATGAGAGCTAGAAGCAGCTGAAGCAATCAGAGCACTTGTGAAGAGAACAAGATAAAGGCCATGGGTGAAAGTCCAGGCTGAAACCCCAGCCTCTGTCCATGGGTATTTTGGTACTGAAACTAGCATACCTTATAGATAACATCATTGTGCTGTTTGTCAGAGACTGCAGAGCCCATCACTACTTTCTGTGCTGTCTCAAAACCAGTCCTCGCTGCAAACTGCTGAAATCCTTCTGTTGACGTTTTTTCCCCTCACTTAAAACAGAAACTTTCACTTCTGCTATTTGACCAGGAGCTTGGGTAACTTATGAAACCTGGGAACCTTTGGTTGAAAACATAGAGATAAGTATTCCTTTCCTCTAAATATATACTTTCATCTTCTGAGCTGTGCCTGCAGCACTGCTGCTGTGCTTTCATCCAAATGCCAGTCAACTGTGGGGCTGGTGTGTTTGCTCCAGATTATTGCTGATTTAAAAACGATGCCCTGCTGAGTGCTATAAGAGAATTACCCTCTGTGCCGGAACCTTCATTCCTCCCTCTCATACTTATGGCCACTTGTGAGCAAGGGGAGGAATTGTAAATATATTTTTTAGCTGCGAACCTCTCTAATCTATGTCCAATTCCAAGCATGCATCAGAAAATGAGAAGCCTTGTGTGTTAGTGTTTGTTTTTAACCAAGCGGGTGGGAACAGCTGTGATCCGCCCCCAGCCTGGCAATTCTCTTGGTGCTGCAGGCGCTCGCTCCCGAAGCACGGGTGCTGCTCCCGGGGTAGGGCGGGGGAGCTCNTGGCCGCGCGGTGCGTCCTGCCCGCCCCGCCGGGAGAGGGGCCCGGCGGCTGCGGGGACCTGGGCACGGGTCAGCGGGAGCGTTCTCCGCCGTCCCACGGCCCTCAGCCCTGCTCTTCGTGCTTCACCACCCACAGCCGAGCCACCCAGTCTAGAGGAAGGTGTCCCTGCGCATGGCGGCGGGGTTGGAACTCCATGACCTTTAAGGTCCGTTCCACCCCAAACCCTTGTGTGAGGCTATGGACATTTCGGCATTTTAGGAATACTACGCGCTGTTTCACCACAGCGATTTCACTCCAGGTGCATCCGGCCTGACTCTTCATGTAGTTACATAGTTCTTAGGCAAGTCAAATTCCAGTACTGGCATTAAAATTATGCAGTAGAATAATACACCTGACTCTAATCCAGTTCAGCAGAAAGCAGCATGCTATTAGAGCTAAATAAATCAAGTATTTAGCTAATAAAGTTTAACTGCAGCTGGACAAGGAGATAAGAAATAAAACAAAATCCTTCTTTAAATTGAAAATGCCAAGTGGAAGTAGCAGAGAGCTGTAAGAAAGCTACTCTATCAATATCGCAGTCTTAAAATCAGTACTTACGCAAATAGTTAAGAGAAAAAAGAAAGTTCTTTGTATTCTTATTGGCCGTGAATGTAAATGTAATGAAAAATTGCTGAACATAATGAGGAAAAGATACAGTAGCTTTCTGCAGGAGAATTCAGGAAGAAGAGGGTTTGTTAATTCAGTCCTGTGACCCAGTAGCAGAAAGGACCGAGTGGTGTAGTGGTGGTAAAATGAATAAGAAATAAATAGGCAAAAAACTATTGGATTTCTATCACAAAAGACAGCACACTGCAATCAATACATTTGATGGACGACATTTAAACCATATTTGTGTGAGTAATAAATAGTGGCTTGCAAAATGGTGGGATATGTTGTGACCACAAATGGAAACTTAATATGGGGAGAGAATTTACGGAGATATGGGTCATATTCTGGAAATATATCCAGAGCTTTTCATTTGTGATACAAAAATTGTTGTTTGTTTGCTGGGGTTTTTTAAAGGGGGTGGTATATTTGGTAGGATTTCTTTACTAATCAGTTTCTTGATGAATAAGCAACAGCTGCAGCAGGTCATAAACCAGAAACAGCTTATTTAAGCAGTGCAGCTTGCTTTAATGTGGTTTCCCTAAGCAAAGCAGCATCTGCTAATTTGTGTGTAGCAATGATAGATCTTCTGGTTCTCTTGGGTTTTCTTGCTTGGGACTTCAGGTTTTTGGTTTTTTTGAGGATTCATGACTGAGCGCTCAGAGTAAGTAATAAGAACAAGTAAGTAATAAACTGCCTAGGCCAAAAGGAGTGAATAGGTTTTCATAGGTCGAGCAAGAGCTAACTCTTATGCCCTATTCTTAATAATTTCACCACATACTGTTAGTCTGTTAGTAAGTAAAAATAATATAATGTTATTATAATATTACAATTACTATAATACAAATATTATAAAAGTACTTAATATTTTAAGTGTCTACGTACTGTAGATAGAGCTCAAATACGCCTCATTTATAATACGAGGCAAATGGACTAGACTTGATAATGATTTTCCAGATAAAGCATTTGTAATCTGTAAATTAAAATACTGATTTCTTTGCTTGACTTTTGCATATTTTTCCCTCAGTCAGACTGGTTAACTATGTAATTAATTTTTGAATACTTGCATTTGAGTTTAGCACACTCTCCTTCTTGCTGAGCCAACTAAGAGGTTGATGCCCTAGCACTAAGGATGGAATTTGTACATTTAGGAGGTCTCTTCAACATTGTTTTTCCCTCCCTGAAAGCAATTTCAGAAAAAAAATTCTAGTACTGCAATCACATAGGGTTATTCTGAACTTCATTGAATTCAGCGTAATTTAATTTGAACTTTTCTCTTTTTTTGCTTTAGAGAGGTGAATTTCACCATGCACAATGTTTATTGGGCTTAATTTCTTGAGCAGTCTATTTCAACAGACCTGAACAGACATAATTATTGCTGAAGTCTTAGTTTGACTTTCTGCAAGCTGACTGTAATAACTTCATGTACTTTCTTTTGGTAGATAGAGTATTTTGAAGACTATAATTGCACCTACAGTTCTGTGGCATACCAGTAACACCCAGTAATGTCCTTGTCTCAGCCACAGAACAAAGTGGAAGTGAATGAGTGCAGTACGGTAAACATGGTTTCAAAACCAGCTTGAACATACACACTGTCTTACAAAAGATTCCATATGAAAAATACCAATTAAGTTCCCGTAACCAACGCAGATAATGAGGTGGACTACTGCGAAATTATAGATGAGCTGATAAATTGCTTTCTTAAGAAGGAAGACCTTTTACAAAAGCATTCTAAGGTAACTGAGGTGAATGTAAACATCCAGTTCATCCTTCATAATTTCTGTGTTAACAAGCTTCAACCTTATGGGTAACAGTATCTGGCGTTCTCCTGGTCTCCATGTTATGTTGCTTTCATGACACTCAGAATTTCTTTCAGGTGTTGGATTTTTTTAATGGTATTTAAACTTCAGAAGTTTGGGAAATTCTCTCATGGGACAAGTGTTTTTCATTTCACACCACCCTCCAGAGACAAAATCCAGGGGCCTATTTCCTGTTTACAGATAATTTTCCTCAGGTTTCTCTCGTTGCTTAACTGCCTCATCAAACATCTGCGTATTGTATGCTGTAGTTTATTTGCCAGTAACCATGGGAGTCAGTGTAAGTGACCAGACACATCTGGGTATAGATGAGCACTTCATGTTTTCCTGAATGCCCTATGCACAACTGTAAGAGAGCAAACATCACAAACCGACAAACTTTCTGAACCCCAAACTACAGTTTTAGATAACCAGAGTTGGGCATGCATTTTTGGATGGAGTCAGTTAAGAAAATGTAACAAGAGGTGGAGAACAGGTCCCTGCCTTGTGCAATTTATAATCCATTTACTTATTAAACAATGAGCAGTATGAGAAGGGTATTTTTTACAGCACTGGAGTTGCAAGGCCACATTGTCTGTAGGTATAAATCCAGTCTTCGTATAGGGTTTGGCTCATTGTCAATAACCAAGGGGCATTGAGGAAGTATTTTTCCTGTAATTGAATATAAGGAGATTACCTAAGAAGTGCTAGTGTCTCTAGCCATTGTTGCAATTACTGTGTTGGTAAGATACTTGGATTTTTCCATGCTGTTGAAAACTGGATGCGCAGCTGTCTGGAAATTGCACTGAGATTATACCTGTAAATTTCCAGACAGATTTCATCCTGATGCATTTGCCAACATTCTTCCTGTCTGCTCGTGTTCTGTATTCTTTTTTTTTTCTCTACTCTTAAAAAAGGTATGTTTTTATTATATCTACTGAGGGGTTATTTAGAAAAATTTTGCACATTTTTAATCAATAATGCTGATTTGAAGCTCACTTGACACTTCCTATTGTAAGGCAATGTTGTCTTTCAGTTTTCACCATACCCTAACAATTTGACTACAATATCCATGCTAGCTCTCTAGGAAAAAAAAAAAAAGGCAATTTTCAGAAACACCCTGGAGAAATGTGTTTGCTTACAGTAAATTCTTGAGTGCTTTTCTTCAGAATACCCCAGCATTTTAGGTTTTGCAAAAAGTGCTTGAGGTTACCAGTGAAGTAGCCTTCACACCGAATAGAAAGATACATTTGTGATTTCCCAGAAAACCTTTCCAAACTGGCTCAGCTGTATGCCTTTGTAAAATGTTGGTATGTGTTTAGTGCCAGTTCTTAAAAGCTACATTGTCTGAAACTGCTCTCACTGAGAGAGTAAGCCTCTTGCAGTTCCTGTGTGGGGCCGGCCTGTGTACGTGTAATTGTTGCAGGTAAATTAGTATGATGAAAGCCACAGGACGACTCATGTAATGCTTACTCCAGCTGTTTTTCATTGGTTAAGATGCTGCCCAGATCATAAAGCAGAAATTGTCTCCCATATAATCTGCTGACTACTTTGGTGGCACATAAGAGGATGGAAACATCCAATTTGAGTGAAAAACACAACAAAAATCAAGGGGGAGAGTACTCCATGATTATATAATGTTATGTAGTGCTAAGGGAATGCTCAAGAGGTTTGAATGAAAATTTTGGGGACAATTTTTTTTCAGTTTTATGTTTGTTTAGTGGCTTTTGGAAAGCTTGGCTTTCCAAATGCCAGTAATGCTAGTAATTGCATTTTCTGTGATCTACAGTTCAACTGCCAAAGCTGAGTTGCCAGTGCTAAAGGATAGCTGTGATCAAGAGCTGATGGACTCTATAAACCTGTCCTCTCAGGAGTTTGTATATAAAAAACTTGCCTTTGCCATGCATTAGTTACACTATTACAGCTATGGGCATTGCTATGTTTGGGGTTTAATTAATGCATGGGGGCTTTTTGATACTTCACTGGGTTGGCTGAGACTCCACGAGACTTGATGTCATGTCTGTCACCCTTAGTTTACAGATCTTAAAAGGAAAAAGAAATTACTGTATTATAAAGTCAGGATGTTGGAACATAAAGATGCTCCATGGAGCACAAGGGTATGTTCAAGGCCAGAGAACATGTGGCTCAAAAGAAGAACCTATGGAACTTTGATTAAGTGTTGAGGGAGCAGAGAGAAGGTGTCAAGCAGTGGGATACTGTCCTTTGCTGTTCTGGGAAGCAGGACTTTGTACGGTCTTTGGATATGGTCAGGAGTATTCTGTATATTGAATACTGTGTTAGAAAAACTTCTTGACTCCAATGTCATTATCATTGCTAATTATCCAGACTGAAAAATGCCAGAAAATTGTGTTCCTAACATTTCCCAGCCAAGTGGAGAACTGGTCCTGTAGTCTAGTGTTTGAGTTATTCACAGTGCTGTTCTGGTGGTACAGTCTGGTTAATAATGATTTCATGTTTCTTAACAGGGCAAGGGGTCAGACTCTAGTGTTCTTCTCTGTTCATCTTAGAAGAGGCTGCATGTCAATGAGAGATAGTTGCTGGCTGCTTATAATATATTTAAACAGATAAAAATTTGCAAGAGGAAATACACTCTATTAAGTCCTATTTATATCACTTTCACTTCGTTTATTTAGACACCAGCTATAACAATTTCATTGTATTTTTTTCTTATCATGTGCCTTTGATACTATGTTTTCATACTTTTGAGGATTTTATTTTTTCAGGGTTTTGGGTTCTTTACTTTTTTTGAGAATTATACTTTCTGTGTTCCCCAAAAGAAGACACAAGACTCGGGTCAAGTTCAAGAGAAGGGTAGGCATACATTTTTACCAAGAGTTCTTAGTATGGTCTGGTATACCTCCCTTGCTACTCCTTAGAGCATGTCCCTCTAAGGTGTGTCATTACAGGAAAGAATTGAAGACGGAAGGCCAAAAAATCTGAAAGACCTTATTATACTGTATTTCCAAAACCAAATCCAAATCAGTCTCAAAGCAAGACTTTGTCAGGTGCCAAACAGAGAAACTTTAACAGTGAAAAAATTAGCAAAAGAGGGTTCTTTATTAGTGTTTTCATCAAAACAGTGTCTTACCCTAACGTTGCAGTGGGTGAGTGTTACCTAACAGGCTACACCACCTTCCAGCAATAAACATACATAATAAAGCTTGGCAGAAGTTTGGAACAATCCCTTGCTGACCTTTTGCTTGGGCTGTGTTGGCCCAGAGTTGGGACAGGATGTGGACAGGACTGAGAGGCAGTGAGGAGTCTAGCACTGACACTGCTGCTTCATGTCAGTCGAGGTTCTATTAAGGGTATACACTTCTAGTGCAGAAACATAAAATTTAAGCATCAGTACCTTTAAATTAAATTTAAAGCAGACATATGGTATCAGCAACATAGTACCTTCTAAAAGTTTCTAACAGCCATGTTTATTCCCACAAGTTTCTATCCCTGTCTGCATTCTTTATGGGATTTTCTTAGCTCTTTCTGGACTTTCAATTAATTCCCTTAAATGTTATTACTATTATATTGCTGCTCTTACTATATAATATCGGTTTTGTTTCAGGTAAGCATTTCAACAGTAGACCTTGTGAACAGAACTGGCTACGGGCAAAATTTGTGCCTCACCCAGTGCTTCATAAATGGTCAAGCACACCCATCTTTTTTGGTTGAGATAATTCTCTGTTCTGCTCTGTTTCGGTCTTTTTTGGGTGTTACCTGAAAGGGGAAGAGAAATGGTCTTCTTTTTTTTTTCTTTTTTTCTTTTTTTCCTGGAAGTTTCCTGTTTGGAATGGGAGACTACTGAGCACACAGACTGGATGACATTCCACCAGTCAGGAAAACTGCCTTACTCCCACTGGGACACCTATTGCCATGTGTCTGCCACACTTAAAAAGTAAGGCAAACTGGTTGGAGCCTGATTAGCTATGGAGGGGAGAATACAGTACACTGAATTCACACTTGCTCTCTTTGCAGCAGCAGTATCTGGCTTGGTTCTTAGGAAAAGGGCAGCTGGAATTGCTGTGCCCTCATTACAAAGGGGAATTCTTGAGAAAGCTGTATCCTCGTTTTCTCCAAGAGAACCTTTGGTCATGACCAGTTTTTAGTTTTGACTGTTGAAATTACTGACTGGCTGAATTTGTGGAACCGATGGCACGTGGAAAACACGGCGTTTTATTTCTAAGCGCTCCGACTGCTAAGAAAGTTGGAGTGAGTGTCGGAGGCTCAGGGACGGGCTGCTGCCGGGAGCCAGCGCCGCTGTGGGCCCCGCCGAGCTGCAGGGTGCCGCTGGCTCGGGCAGATAACGAGGGTGACCCCGCGCCGGCCCTGCCG
>VZTN01016908.1:84854-131616 GCA_013400515.1 Erpornis zantholeuca | reverse complement strand
GGCGGGGCGGGCCGGGGCGGGCCAGCCTTCCCCTCCCCGGCCTCGGTACCCGCGGTCTCGGCCTTGAAGGGGTTCTCAGTTTGGCAGAGCACAAACCCTCTCCACGCACCCCTGTGCGGAGGCGCCTACCTAAAGCCAAGTAGGTAAGCTGCCCGCTCCTTCCCCCGGCTTCTGGCTTTATTTTCTACTAAGGCAGCTGTCACACAGGGCAGTGCAGCTGTTTTTTTATCTTTGACTAAAAATGCTGTGTGCTTGTAGCTGGGGTGACCGTGGAAAGGAGAGCAGTGATGGGCCGGGAAGGGGCAGGCGAGAGGAGTGGTTTTGTTGTGGCTTCCTGGCTGCAAGTCAAAGGATTTTGCATCCCAATTTGCAAGTGGTGCGAGTGAGGTGCTTTTCAAGTAGTGCTAGCAAGAAAATGTTATCTGCCTTCTGAAAAATATTTTGCTGTTTGCTTCAGAAGTATGTATCTATCTGTTGACAGGCTCAAAGATCAGCCTAAGTGAAAATTACGGGGAGATATGTTTTCCATTCATTTTCTGAGTTGACATTCTGTGCCGCGGGCAACTGTTTCTTCATCTGGGCTTGTCAGAGCTCCTGCTCTGCCAGAGCTTTGTGGAGCTTGAAGTGTTGCTGTGTGAGCTGTGCCAGTCGTGTGCTCAGGGCAGGCCTCGGCTTCGCCAGGTGTCCAGAGCACGCGGCTTTCCCGGCTGCTCCACAGCCAGGGACTTTCTTGGAATGGCTTCGTAGGAACAGAACGACAGAGGAAGTGTAATCTTGAAACAACTGCTCAGAGACACATAAGGTGTGTGATATTTCTTGTGGCATTCTCTAGATTTCCAGATGTATGTGGCCCGTTTCTTGTGTTAGTTGCTGTTGCAATATTGTTCTCTCTCTGGTTTCTTAGCCCAATGAAGAGAAAAGTAAAAAGTGTGGTTAACTTGCAAGAACAGGAACTGCAATAATCACTTCTTCTCACTTACTTTTATCATTGTATCTCCTTAAAGTTGCTTCCTCTTTGACTTACTTCACTATTTTTTATGTGAAAATGCATGTAGTACACACTTATCTTAGCTGAGAATGGGGCAGTAGAGCTGCTACGAGTGGCAACTCTTCTTACCCCAATTCCATTTTAATCTTCTGTGTAAAATAATGTGTCATCCTTGGGATGTCTTCACATTGCATTAAAGTAGGAGAGTTTCTGCATTGCATTGAAGTAGGTCATATTGTGGGATATAATTTATGAACAATGTGCACGGTCTTGCCAGTGTCACCACATTATCCTGAAAGTGATTATCAGTTGGAAGCTTAAGAGTGAGAGACCAGAGGGAAGATACACATTGAAGCTCTCTCTTCTATTCTCTCATGCTGTCTTTGACTTTCATTAGAGAAAGAAGATGAAAGGGATTTTTGCCTTTCTTTGGTGAAGGAGGCAATTTCTCTATTTCTGTACTCGGAGAAGAACCTGATTGTGCTTAACTCACAGCTGATGGAGAATTAAGTTTCTAGTCTGGTGAATTTTAAGATTTTACAAATATTGACCTGAGAAGGTCAATATTTGTAAAGAAGAACCTACAAGAGAAATGTTTCATGGGAAGTTTAAACTGCATTTGTTACTCACTCTGTGCCTATTGTTGGTCTTCATACAAGTCTTCCTCTCGTGCAAGCTGACAGTCTGGCTGCAAGCAGCTATGCTTGGCACAGTGGACAGCAGATAAGGTAACATTATTCCTAAAATCTGTGTCTGTATTGGCCTGCAGTTCCCAACAATGCAGCCATGGCTGAGTTCTCAAGGATTCAAATCTCAATCATCAATCCCTGAAGGGATAACTACAAATTGTATGTTCTATGGAGTCAAAGCTAAGTGCTTTCCCTTGCAACTGTGTTATATTTCCTTATTTTAGTGTCATTTGTCTGATTAGTTTGCTACATCTACTGTAAGAACAGTCTCGTGTCTGTGTTGAATAGATCAGGTTTTGGGTTTGCATGAGATAATTATATTTGATTTCATTAAGAACTGTGAATTGAAAATAATTTCACTCTTGTGAGACACTAGTTTGAGATAAGCCTGTGGTATAATAAGGCTGTATATTAAATCTGTGATTAGTCATTACATAATCTCACAACAGTTATATAAATGTCTGTATCCTATACAGCAAAAAGCCCTGAGATGTACTCACTGTGTTAAGCAGTGCATTTCTGGAAAAAGCTTGCATTTCTGGAAATCACTGCTCTGCAATAGATAGTCTGTGTTGAGTATGAAGGATTTGGGATGTGCATGTCTCTCGAGCTGAAGAGATGATTCACTCACAAAGCCATCTGAGGAGAGCCAGTAGCAACTTTTACTGTGATGCAGTTCTTCTCTTTGAAACTCATGTGGCTCACCAAAAATTTGTCCTGTATGACTTGACAGGGTCCCTTGTAATGAAGTCGAAGGAAGCCTAAAGGAAGGCTGCAGGAATCTATCTATCTATCTATCTCTCTCTCTCTCTCTCTCTCTATCTATCTATCTATCTATCTATATATCTATCTCTCTCTCTCTTACAGAAGATGGTTTGAGATGTGTAGGTATGTATCCATGTCAGTTTTGATCCAGTGAGGAAGATACAAGATTTAGTATGTGCTATTGACTGATACAACATGAGAGTCAGTCTTCTGCATATTTATTTAAGTCCTGATTTATGAAATGGGGACAAAGGCACTTCTGTATTTTGTATCAACTTTGTGAGGAGAAATAATGGTTTTAATACAGAAGGAAGAGGGCCTTATCTTTAGCCTTGAATAGGAAGGCACAGGAGATGAGAAGGAATGCTAGAATTTAGGGGTAGATACAGCTGGAATGCACTTCCACTACAGATCAAATGTTGCATTTGGTTAAAAAAGTTTCATCTCTATCTTATTGCTGAAAAAAAGATACCTTGAGAGAGAAGTGAGTAGGTTGAACATGGTGCACTGCTGGGAGCCTTATCTCTACACAGTGCTGTAAGCTTGGAGAATTTGACATGGGTCTGTGCTGAAAACCTGCTTTTTACCTTGCAGCTAGTGTAGAATGTGGGTGATTACTTTAAAGAATTCAGTGTTGGAAATCTATCTCTGATCCTCTTTTGGACATTTTGCAAATTCCAACAACATCCTTAGGTTCTTATAGTAGAAGAAAATGGTTTGTTGTTTGATTCATTTATTGCAAGTTTTCCCATTGTTCTGTAGCAAATAATGCTTTGAGCTCCTGGTCCAAATACATCTAAGCTAATGTATCACCTATAATATAAGAAAAGTACAGTCTTTAAAATAAGCCCTATTTGCAGTGAGACTCATTTTCCTGGGAGAAGGGATAGCCAAGGCTACTGGACAGATTTGGATGATGCAGCAGCTCAGTCCAGATGAATTACGACAGCATGGCAGAAGTGCTTACCAAAAGCCTCAGGCATAAATAAAAGTCATGAGTCAAAGAGTTGATGTTTGTGAATGTATGTTTATGTATGTGCTGGATGCCAGGGTGTGAAATAGACCTTACAAGACCTCACCTTTGCGCTGGGCTGATTTACTTGTTTATTTGCCTGGCTGCGATGTTCTGTGTTCCTTGTGGATAGAATGCAAAGAGGCTGGGAAGACTCTTAAACCAGATGTTAATTTGCACTGATTGTGCTGTACAAAGCACTGTTTGGGACTTGGCAATCTTGACTTTACCACTGATACATTAAATGGCTTAGGGAAAATCTGTTCATCTTTGCCTTAGTTTCTATCCCCGCAAAGTGGGGTAAGTCATCTTGACTTCCTAAACAGAGTACTTCAGGATTTAGTCATGTCAGAATTTTATGTGTAGAGCTAGCTGATGGACAGCACAGGTTTCAGAGCTATATTGCCAAAGCCATATCTGTTTGTGGCAGGACCTTGCTATTGACCAATGAATATTTGTGTTTGATGTCCTCTCCTCATCTGGTTTGCAGACTTTACATGTCTGCTTGCATATAGAACCTGCGGTGTTGTAATCAGCCCTTTCAAAGGAAGTTGCTGCTGATGAGTGAGGAACAGGGGTTGCCAGATATTTCTGTTGTACATAAATATGTAATGTATGCTTAAACTTCACTGCTACAGGCCTAAAGAGTTGTATGTAGAAATATGGGTAGGCTCTAGTGCAGTGAATTAGACCATTGGCTGCTGTGGCATATATGGATTCTTTGCTAACGGGAAAGTGTATCATTAGCACATGATACTGAAATGTTGGGAGAGGTCAAAGTTGCACAAAGCAAGGTACAAACTTCAAGGGTGATATGATGATTTCAACTCTAAATCCTTCTGGAAGGTAGAGAGGACCTTGCCAAATGTATTTGTATCAGAGTGGAGAAGGTTTTGATTCTTCATCAAATTTATCCTCCTTTCCTGGTGCACAGTTATTGTGAGGGCTATTCCTGTTGTCTATTCTGTAATAATTTAAGAGGGCATAAGCTTGTACTGAAAGGAATAAAGTTAATAAATGTACTTTTGTTCATTTTACAGATGAGATCATTTCATACTCTTCTTTTGGAAGAGGTGGTCAAAGGAAATGGATAGCTATTCAGACTTCGCTGCAAAGAACCTCTCACCTTCAACTAATATGTCTCTCTCTTTGCCTGGACAAGCTGGATTCAATACCACCAGTGGTACTCCTTCTATGTCAATAAGCAGGCTTTTCCCAGCCCTGTTGGAATGCTTTGGAATAATTCTTTGTGGCTACATAGCTGGAAGAGCCAACATTATCACATCAACTCAGGCCAAAGGACTGGGAAATTTTGTGTCCCGTTTTGCACTCCCAGCTTTACTGTTCAAAAACATGGTGGTACTTAATTTTTCTAATGTGAATTGGTCCTTCCTGTACAGTGTTTTAGTTGCCAAAGCTGCTGTGTTTTTTTTAGTCTGTGTTTTAACATTGTTAGTAGCCAGTCCTGAGAACCGATTTAGCAAAGCAGGTTTGTTCCCTATTTTTGCTACACAAAGCAATGACTTTGCACTGGGATATCCAATAGGTAAGTATGCTTCCTTCTTTAAAATTAACTGTCACTGTTCTAGATGTGTTTGCTTTTATTTTTCCATAATTTGAAATTGACTTCTGAACGGAAGTTTGGTGCAATCGAAGTAATTTCGGAAGTGCCTCTCAAATTCTCTGAGATTACTCAACATCTAGGAAAGGTTAAAAACAAAAAAAGAAGCAAGTTGGTTCTAGCAAAACAAAAAGCAGATGTTTGATTACAGAGTTGAAAATACAATTACAAAGGAAAGTTCAAATATGCAATTCCAGATTAAATGTAACAAGTACATCTGTATTTTAGATTACTTTATGAGTTAACAGTATCTTTCTCCTTATTCCAGGGCAGCATGCTCAAGAGAATCCTTGATCTTTCTTATTCTCTACAAATTTGCTAGATATATATAAAATTTAGACAAGTGCATACTTTTTCTTTAGATTAAAATACTACGTTTCCTTCACTTGCATCTCCTGTGATTTATTCCTCTTGAAAGTATGCCACAAATGGGGCTGTGAGGATTATATCTTTGCTTGTTGGTATGCATTTTAGATGCCAATTAGAGTTTATCTTTTTTTAATATATGTATTTTGGAGGTTTCTGAATGTATTTGCATTGTATCCTGGTTAAAACATTCTACTTTTACTTTCTTGTCAGACTGCATATTTCTTCAGGTACTTAATGATTTATAAGATATGATTTATATTTTTTTGTGTATGGTCTTGCCAAAATCTACACCATTTAGAGCTTTACTGGAATAGTTACTGCAACAGAAACGTTTTAGGCTCTAGAGGTTTGTTTCCTCTTGTCTTTTCCCTTCTCCCATCCTCAAACTTCTACCAGTGTTTGGTTCATGCTGTCACCTGTGCAAACTTTTTACTGTTAGTAAAATATTACCCAAGATTCTCTGAAATGTTTGCAGGCCTGGTCAACAAAGAATGCCTTTCTGTTTCTTATGTGGCAGAGGTAGTGTTTTGAACAAAGCCTTATTTTTAATGAAAATATATTTTTAATTGCTGTAGCAGTGGAAATTTGTAGTGGAAATTCCCTGATTTTTAGGGAAAAAATCAGTATTGACAAACTGTGTCCTAAACCAACACTTTTTAAAAAGGCAGTTTGAACTCTTAATAACTTGAGTCTTCATCCCATGTAATTTTTTTAATACATGACTATTATTATTTCTTTACTATGCTGTTTTTTGCTGTTTGAAAAGATTTGCACATAGGGAAGTCAAAATGCAGGTCCAATTTTTGAGGATCATCACTCTTTTTCTATTATCATGGTTATGACAGTTCTAGATTAAAAAGTGATGTTGGGGTGAAAATGAACCAACTGGTGCAGACTGGCACAGTCTTTAGCATGCCCCTGATGTAGACAGAATTACTCTGATAGAAAGCTTTGGGTTTTTTATTACTGGGTAATAATGATACAATTCTGACAAACAGGTTCACGAGTTCTCTAGAGTTGTGTGTTAAAGCACAGGTGTAGCAGAAGTATTGTGTGCCAGTCACTGTGACTTTAATCATACTCATTGTATTCAGTATGGACAACTAGTGTGCGATTTATGTCATTTTGAGCAGCTGGAACATGGAGAATTGATTTTTTTTAAAAATGAAAATATCTTTGACCTCAGTTTTTTGTTATGATCAGCAAGCAGGTACCATGATTTAAATAAAAAGAAAACTTTTCATCAGTGATAGAAGTTGTGGATTATTTTTACTGTCTTAATGATTCCTTAAGAGTGATTTCTTTTTTTTTTTTCACCCACTGGCTCAATGATCTAATTCCACTTTTTGTACTCAGGAAAATGCATTCTGACACCATACATGACTTAAAGTACTTACAGACCTTAATATATTGTTTTAAGTATGCAGCTTCACTCTGCCAGAAAGTAAAGGTTTTTTACATTTTTAACTACACATTACTTACATGTGACTTCTGTTGAGTTGTGTTCAAATGGCATGGGCATTCTGTATAAAGCAGCATAAAACATCAGTCCCAGGTTTGAGGTTTTAGGAAAAAAGTCTATTTACATGAAAAGTGTCCAGCATGTTTAAAGTGGTTTTTTTTTCACCAGGATGTATTTAGTGCTTAAAACTGGCTTGTTAAATGCTGTAACTAACCCCAAACTTGGTACTTCAGCGAGTTTTTTGGGATTTTTGTACAGGCAGTTCTTGTAATTTAATAATGGCTTGTAAAAGTAAAAACACTTTTAGTGCCTTTCCTTATGTATGTTGGAAATCAGCTAGTTGAGACTGTCAGTTTATTTGGTCTAAAGAGGAGACTGTTCAAAGTGATTTAGCACTTGGAAGTTCCTGTCATTCCAAAGACTTAAATAATGCAAAGGTAAAACTCTTTTGGATTTTGAAAAATGTAGTCGCAAGGAAAAACCTTTTCAGAAAAGGTTAATGATGTTGCTATTAATAATTTGAATAGTATGGATAGTACATATCTAGTACATAGTATATAAAATAGTTATAATGATACAATTAACTGTATATTTTTATTATAATTGACATGCTATTAGTACCCATAGCATATTATTGATAATTACTAACAGCAAGAAATTATTGAATATAATAACATCATAAGTCAGGTAAAAGAAAACATTCTACTTTTAAAGCATCAGGGGTTGTTTTATTCACCTCAGAATTGAATCTTGTATATGTTTCCAAAGTATTTTTATTATTTTTGATGTGCTGTTAGTACAAACTTGAAATCAGAAGCATTTCTACTTTGACTCAGAAGTGTGTAGTAGTAATGAAAACAAAGGCTCGTGATTTAGAGTTCCTTGAGGGACTATAACTACAGCAGTAACTCTTGTTCTAAATTGTCCCAGAGAATAAACCAATAATTATTTGATAAACCTTTTTTTTTGGTTGTTGCTTTGTTGTGTTGTATTGAATCAGTGTAGCAAGATCACACCTGACTTACCCACTGAAAACTGATTAAATTCCAGAGAAGTGAGACTCCCTTAAGATGGGAAGCAACTTGTATCCTGCAAAGGTGCATTTAATTCTCCACAACTGTCATGTTTCTGGGGAGGAAAAGCAAGTCAGAAAAAAAGCCAAAATTTTTCCAGCATTTAGGATGTCTCAAAGGAAACAGAGAATTGTTACATTGTTTTCTTTCTTTTTTTTCTGTAAATATTGACTAATTGTAGGATGATTAAATGGTATTGGATAGTTAAACTTTGGTCTTTAATGTGTTCTTTAGATGACCTAAATTAGTGGCCTAATATGATTCAACATGCTTCTCTTCCTGCATCATATATTGATTGTTAGTTAAATGGATTCCTTCAGTTTCTTCTGGAGGAAAATGAAATAATTTTCTTTAGTTTTCAGGCAGCAAAATTTAATTTCAATATTTCAATGTATTTGTCTGCTGAAATGTTATCACTTGTAACTCTTCATTTCCTGTCTTCTAGTTGAAGCTTTATATCAAACCACTTACCCAGAGTATCTCCAGTACATTTACCTAGTGGCTCCAATATCTCTTATGATGCTAAACCCCTTGGGGTTTATCTTCTGTGAAATCCAGAAGTGGAGGAATAATCGCACTGTGTCACAGAGCAAAATCAAAATAGTGGGCCTAGCACTCCTTCGAGTTTTGCAGAACCCAATTGTATTCATGGTCTTCATAGGAATTGCCTCAAACTTTATTCTTGGCCAGAAAATTCCTGAATACCTTGAAAACTTCCTTGATGGACTGGGCAGTTCATTTTCTGGCTCTGCACTTTTTTACCTTGGACTGACTATGGTGGGACAAACAAAAAAACTGACAAAGGGTATGTTTGTTGCACTGATCCTTCTCATCACAGCCAAACTGTAAGTTCAATTTATGTATTTTTATACTTTTGTTCTTTAAATGTTTTGAGTTCTGAAAAACCTGGTCAGATGGCTGTTCTCTCAAAAACATTAAAATGATAGTACATTTCACTTCCAGTAGTCTGAGTGAGTGCTTCCCAAACTCTTTGAGAGAATACAGCTGTTAATTTTTAAAGGAAATTCAGTAAACTACAAACCTGTTGTCAGGCTCTGCAGAGAAAGAAAATCAGGGCTGCTGTACCTTCATGGGCTGCCTGCAGGCCATCAGTTATGAATTGGGTGTTTGGGGAATTATTGGCTTAAATTAAAATTTACTGAATAAATAGTTAGACAGTAGTATAAGTATATTTGATTAGTAATTGTATTCTATTTTGCTTAAACAATGCATCTCTAAATTAGTTGGTTTTTCTTGTTTTATCTATAAATCTTTGAAACTGCTATATTGGAAGAGCTTAAAAACGGTCACTTTATGCTCTAAAACTGCTTGACTTGTAAGTGTGAATAAATGACAAGTTTTATTTGGAACTTGTACTGTCATTATCTTCCCTCCAATATATCTTGGGGAATATTTATTTATTTGATATTAAGTGTTTTATTTCCCACAGAACTACCATTAACAGAATGTTTGTGATGTTTCAAGTTTATATTGTAAAATTTGAAGGTGCATTTGAGTATCAGTACAACTAACTTGCAAACTTAAAGACCTAGTCTGTAAACCAGCTCAGTGACAAATTTTGTAAGAACATGAAAAAAATTGGGTTTTAATGTTACCACTTTGCTTTACTGTAATGCTTAGATTGAGTCTGTGAGATCTGGGCTGTTGCTGAAGGTGAACAAAATAGCCTTGATGCAGGGGGTTTGCTGGCCAAAATTTTTGGCATGGGATACTTGAGCTCGAGCCCTTTTTGTATTTCAGACAGCTTGCAGAAATGTGGACTGAATCCAGAGCTTCTGACTGCTTATAGCTACTATTACTGTAACAGTTGAAAGAGGAGAGGGTTTTTTTATGTTTTGCCATTCTAAATTTGAAGTTTATACAAAGAATGTGTCTGCACAATTAGGGAAGCTGCTTATACACCTGAGTTTCTTGCTATTTTTGTCCTTTTTTTTAAATGTAATTTGTGACTTAAGATTTTTAAGCAGCTGGTAAATGTTTTGATAACAGTAAAGGCAATCATTCAAAGTGACATCAGTATTTTGCTTTTCATAAGTAGTATTCAAACAAGCCTTAAGTTTCCTTTTTATTAATTTTCTGAAGAGTCTATTGTTATAGCTTGAGTAATATTTTTTCAATTACTTTTTTTTTTCTCTCTTTTCAGGCTCATGATGCCATTTCTCTGTAGAGAGATGGTGGAGCTCTTGGACAAGAGTGACAATGTGGTGAATCACACCAGTTTATCAAACTATGCATTTCTGTATGGAGTTTTTCCAGCAGCACCTGGTGTTGCAATATTTGCAAGTCAATTCAATATGGAAGTAGGAATTGTATGTAGTTAAACTTTTCCAAATATGTCCTAACTTTGAGCTTAACTTTGTTGATAAAATAATTAAGTAGACTTGAAGAATTTGCTTTTCTGTAGTATAGATATCTTAGAATTACTTGGATTCCCAGGATTTTTCCTGATGTCTTAAGTGCCTTGATAGCATATGTTTGTAAATAAGTCATCATCCTTTTATTTATTTGTGACTCTAGTAGAAAAAGCTAGGATAGCTTTAGATATAAAGAACTTGTATCTTTTTTGGGTTTTGGGGTTGTGGTTTTTTCTGGGTTGTTTTTTGGTTTTTTGTACTGTTTTTATAGGGGAAAAAATGAAATATGTTAATGACTGACTTCAATAAGAAGAGTGTTAGTTTAAAGCTGAAAATTTATGAAAGATCTTAAGCTTTAACTGATTCAGTTGTGCTGCCCTTTAGTTAAATCATGTAATAGAAAAGCATTTTACTTTTATATATAAATAGTAGAGGGCACCAATTATCTTTTCAACTTAAAATAGAAATTTCAGAATTTTTTCTTCCACTTGAAGTGACATTAACATGCTTTTGTTGGCTTGCTTTGTTTTTAATGTTTCCTATTTTGGAGTTGTTAATATGGTTTTGGTTTTTTTTAAAGAAAAAGGGATACTAAAAGTAAATCTTGCATGACAGAATTTTATGCCCTACAAACATAAGAAATTTCTTTAAAGCAGAGTCTTTAGTTTGAGTAACAACTCACACTTCTATCACTATGTAAATTCTAGAAGTTGGAAAGACCATGAGAAGCCAAACTAGAAATCACCTGTAAATATATATGGTTTCTTCTAATGAGTTGGTGCATATTAATATTTGCATAGCTACATGTTTTTTTAGTTATTTATGTTGTGAATATTGAAATGCAAAAGCAAATTGTGACAGCGTAAATTCACCCCTAGACTGTAGTCATCTGTATATTTGATATCCATGAAAAAGCTCTGTAGAAATCTGCAGTAGGGAACTCTCTACTCCTGCTATTTCAGAAGATTGTTAAAATTTTCAGTTTAGCTGTATGTATAAACCAGATATTTTCTGGCTCAAATTCCAAATAATTTGTTATAGAAACAACTCATTATTTGTTAAAGCTCTAGGTATGTTTAATTCGGAGGTCCAATTTTGCCATGGTTGTATTCCTGAAAGCAGATTATTTAGCTTGAGATGTGATTAACTCTGTTGTTGTTTCTGTTCGACTCTTTGCAGATTACCTCAGGCATGGTGATAAGCACGTTTGTGTCTGCCCCCATTATGTATGTTTCTGCATGGCTGCTGACCATCCCATCCATGGACCCCAACCCCCTGGCAGCTGCACTCCAAAACGTCAGCTTTGACATCAGCATTGTCAGCCTCATTTCTCTGGTAGGTGCTGCTCAGGTGAGGCACAAAGGCACTGCTGGCCAGGGCGGCCTGAGTGTGTAAGCAGTAAATTGAGTCACAGTAACACTTGTGTTTCCTCATCATATCCTGTTGCAGAAGGATGAGGAAGGAGTTAAAAATCTTTAACTGATTTAGCAGTGGGTCTGCTGGAAAGCTGCACTGTGGAGAAAGATGAGTGACTGAATTGGAGCATTTAGTACAGAGCTTGAGAGGTTTTTCTGTTGGGTTTGTTTTCCTTTTTTTAATAACAGGGTGTGAGGGAATTAAAGTACTAGCTTACACCACAGAGACTAGTCACATCAAGCCAAGTGAGGTGCTTGGATATCACAGTTATGAAGGCTGTGTACAAACTTCAGCTCCAGAAATGTCAGTACATATTTATTTAATGAAGTCTTAATGACCATTAATGAAATAGCTTAACCTGAAAAATTTATGTTTATCAAATTCTTTTACTAGAAATTCAGTTGATAATTTAGAAGTCCAATGTGAATTTGTTTTGCTTTTATAGAAAGTACTGATAGTATGATTATTTTATTTGCTTTTTAAAATAAAAACATCCATGTTGGAAGGAGTTGGAATTTTCTTAAGTTGTTGTCTCAGTGAAGTCCTCTTGTTTTGAAACTGGGTCTGAAGGGAAGCCAGAATTGAATGCTGCGTCTTGCTGTCAGATCATTTTGGGAGGTTCAGGGGAGGTGGTTGTGGATTTTAAATTCTAAATTGCCAGACTACTCTGGTCATTTGTGTCCTAAGGAACAAACAGGCTTCTGCATACTCCAGGCAAGTTCTTGGTCTTTCCTGGTAATGCTTCACCATCATGAGAATACAAAGATGCTTTTTCTGAGTACAGCTGCTGAGGCAAAGGGGCTGGCAGCATACTGCAATAGTATGGAGCTGCCTACAGTAGTCATTTTACTAAGGTCTGTTGTATATTTGATTTCACCATTGTCTCACAGAATATTTATCTTGTTCTTTGGAGTTTGTTTTATTCTTAAATTAATTTTTCTTCTTGTTTGTTACAGACCTGGTCTCTTACTATTGTTCTTCTGAGTAAGAAATACAAACAGCTTCCTCATATGATTACAGCAAATCTACTTGTTGCTCAGGTCAGTAGTAGGGAGAATGCTTTTGTGTGAGTTTGAGGGTTAAAGTGTTTTTAATCATTTTTGGAAGTTCGGTTTCTACAGTAAGATCTTTATAGCCAGCTGTGGAGGGCAGGTGAATCTAACGTGTGCCTTGTCTAAGTAATTTCTGTGTCTCAAAATACATCCTTGAAGAAAATTATAGTTAATAAGGGTACTGTGATGCCTAGACAGAACTATAAACAATCACAATGGAGAGTGGTTTCTGAAATGTTTTCTGTTATTTCCTTCTAATACTATTAGAGACAATGAGGCTTCTCATTTTTGCCCCTAATTATCTAATTATTTGCCTCTAATACTTCTGAGTGCACTTCTGTTTCAATTTATACCCACCTGAAGCTGGCAATACCAGGAGCAGCAGCCTGTGTTTGACTCTATAGTGACTCAATTCAAGGAGCTAAATAGAAAAATAATCCCTGTGCTGGTTTATGCCTCTGAAGCTCTTGCTGAGGGATCAGCAGGTGCAAGTGCTGGTGCAAGGAGAGCATGTGGGAATGCATGGCTGGTAGCTAGGGAAGGCCAAGGCCAAATATCTCTGGATTAATTTTAATTGTTAATAATCTGAGAGAGAACTACAGAGTACATGCTCCCTATTCCCTTGAAGTCAGCTGGAACAGCCTGTGCTTGTAATACATCTGTGTGCAAGTGCTTTCTGAAGTGTTCATAGGGTTTGTTTTTAATATCTCTCTCTGTATTTAGTAAACTCTCTGAGCTCTGATCATGGAATTGCATTTGAAAAATGTCATGCATGAGAACTGCAGGTGCTTCTGTTCTGTAACAATAAAGCTAACTTTAATCTTCAAAAAAATTGAACTATTGTGTTACTGTTTCCACAATACTGCAGCCTATCTTTTCAGATTCCTCTGGTGCTACAATTGTCATATATGCAGTATCACTGGTATAATTCTTGGCTGGAATAATACCTGTTGACCTCAGTTTCATGTGCAAATCATTTCAGATAAATGGTTTGTACTTACCAAAACCATCACCATTTACTTACTATAAGGTATATAAAACTGGGGGCATTTACCTGATTTGCCTTATTTCTAGTGTATATGAGCTACATACTTGCTGTCAAAAAACACCTCCTGAAAATAAGGTACCATAGTCAAGTGACACAACTGTAATGCTGAATTTACTGTGGCATTGCTTTACTGCTAAATGAAGTATCTGATGCATAAAATCGCCATCCAACGCATCTGGGGATGGAGTTTTGAAACTTATTGCAGGTGTATAGCACTGTGTTCAGTTTTTCTCTTGTCATCCTGGTTTCCCAATTTAAATGATGGTATCTTACTTTTCTTTCCAGTTTATTGCTTGCATTGGAATGGTGGCATGGAATTTCACCGTTAAAGAGAAAGACATGACCATACAGATCCTCATATTTATATTCCTCTACAGCTCACTTTATAGCACCTACCTATGGACAGGTATGATTTTTCTAGGCAGAACCCAGGTACTGTAATAAAAGATTAATGTACTGAAATAATGTTATTATATTCTTAATATAATAACAAGTACTTGTTCCTTTTACTTGTTTGTAGTTCTGCAAATGGGAATGTAAGTTGTAATCGTTCCGTAACTTGTGCCAAGCTGCAGTGCTGGCAGCACAGGGTTTAGTGCCTCACAAAAACAGTATGTGTGTGTATGATTAATATAGTAAATGAAATAGAAAGAATTGAAAGATGTATCAAGAAGCTTGGAGTACCTTACATACATGATTAAAAAAAAAGAGAGACTTTGGGTATTCAAGATATTTTTGTCCAGAATCTGTGGGTTTAATTCCTGTGGTGTTCTTCTGGAGTGAGTTGTATTTGTTTAGCTGCAATACCTAACTCATGATTGGTAGGGCCTATCATAAGTACTAGCTTTCCTTCAATATGAGAATGTTGCTGAGCTGTGGAGGCATGAGTAGGATAGGCAGTTCCAGAAGATTCTCCCATAAAGAATTATATACATAAAAATATGCAAAGCTTTTTTGTTAAATTTATCATTGACTTTACAAAGGACTAGTCAGTTTTTAAAGAAATGTTATAATTTAATAAAACACTATTTGTCGCTTACTAAAGAGTATTGGGATAGAAAACTGCTATTAATACCCAAAGAAATTAGTTACTTGTGTCTTAAATGTTCTTATGACATCTTTTTACTCTTGTGAACCTTTCTTAGCATTTAGAAGTGAATATTTAATATAAAATGTCCTGGAATTTTTTCAGTGTTTCACTACTAACATGATTTTTTAGGTAATGGGTGTTTCTAATTTACTTTCTCGGAATACAACCAGACAAACGATTTTGATCTATTTAAAGGTCTGGAAAAAATATCTTAAGCTATTGAGCAAGTCACATCATAGAGTTTCTAGGCTCTGTACTTACCAGTTCTATTTTTAATAATAAACAAGCCATTTATTTGGGTTTTTTTTGGTTTTTTTTAGGTTTTCTATCTTTGTCTTTGTTTTTGTTGAAGAAGAGAGAAACAGTAAAGATTCCCATGGGGTTTATCATCATAGCTGGATGGGGGTAAGTTGATTCAAGTGCTTTCCTGCTGAAGTAGTGGGAGAATGCTAAATATGTTATGTATTTCCTATTTTGTTCTTTCAGAGTCCCAACAGTTCTGGTAGGAATCTTACTAATTGTTGGTGAACGCAACAACAGTAGTATTGACTCTGCCTTTTTCTATGGAAAACATCAGGTATGAGCATGTTCTGTCCTCATCACTTCAGACTTCTGCCATGCTACGTGTGCAAGTGGCTTTCAGTCAAAGTATCGGCAACTATAATAAAAGTATCACTGTAGAATGCTTATAGATTGATACAAAAACATATGTCTGTACTGAACCACTAGGAACACTTGTTTGGAGAAGGACCTTCATGTTTAGGCAGCTACGACTCAGAAAAAGAGAGGGAGTAAGCATCTCAAAGAAAAAACTTAGGAGTGGTGATGAATTGCAGAGGCCTTTTCCTCATGACTAATTTGTATTCTAGCATGATAGTTACCTAAAATTGTTATTATCCAATAGCTAATTAATGGCTTTTGGTCTGTAATAGATAGGATATACATCACCTGTGTAGCAGCAACTGCTTACACTGTGGTAGGCTTCCTGCACAGTCAAGCATTGAAAAACCCTGAACTACCATTTTTACCAGTAAATAGTTCATCTTTTCAGAGGATATAACATGTACTAGCACAGGTATTTGTCATATTTTCTCCCTCTCTTTCTTACGGATAGAGAGTGCATGAGTCACTCAGGATTGTTCACATGGCACTTTCACCAAGTGCTAAATAGCCTCAGAGTGGAATCTGGGTATCAGTATCAGATGATTAGAAGGAAAGGCTAATTAATAGGGTGCTCCCCATTGGCTAAAGCATGTAAATTAGAGCACATTCATCTTTGGAATTTAAAGGTACCTGAGCAGAACTTAACCCAGAACACTGGTGATCCTGAGAGGAAAGGGAATGACTGTGAGGGGATGGTTTGGATTGCATGGGAAATACGGGTCCACATTTAAACAAACAAACAAGCCAAGTTACTCAGGCAAGGAAAATTAATCTCTTTCAGTGCCGAGAGGTGCAAGAGCATTAAATATAGAAAACATAGTCTTGTTCAGATGCATTTGTAAGTGTATTTCAAAAAGTACAGAAGTTAGAAAGACAGATATATGCAACTATTTTCCTGTATTTAAGTGTAATTTCTTTGCTTTCTTAACAGATAATTACCACAGCAGTGATACTGTTCATCAGTATATTGATGTCAGGTATCTCGCTTATGTGCATGAACAGAAGTAGGCAAGGGTCAAGCTATGGAGTGTTGAACCCATACTCACCACGTAGCTCAGTGGAGGAGGTTGAAGTGGAACAGAGTGAGCAGAGTCATGTTTCAGCCACTACGACTCAGTCTTCTCCAGAATCTTCTTCACAGTCTGCTCCAGAATCTTCACAGTCTTCTCCAGAATCTCCTGCACAGACAACTGCAGAAAGAGGTAGAGAAAGTAGATTTTTATAAAGAATAGTTGGCTTAGGGTGCTATAAATTAATATTGCAAATGTAATTCTGATCTGGGAAGGACAGTTTACAGCTTCAAGTGTTAGTCTAAGACAGAAGAAAATCTAGATATAACTGCCCAAGTATTTAGGTTTCTGTTTCTAAGAGAAGTTTGATTGTTACCATTGTAAGAGTTGTGGAAGTGGACAAGAAGAAAAGCCTGTGGATGATTTTTATGTAAGTAGTGGCATCTTGATAAGGATGTGATAAATGCAACCCACTAGGCATCTTAGATTGTTTACCCACTAAACCATCTCTCTGAGAATGAATTAAATGCCAACAGAAACACTCAATGTGTTTCTAATCCTTCTTTTTTGTATGTAGCCTTTTTGATCACTTCCCATCTTTTTGCTTATAACTAAAAGTACTTATGTTGCTTCCATGGTGGGAGTGTTATGTTAAACACTTCTATGTATTAGTATTGTAACCCATTTACCCTCTCAGCAAATTGGAAAAACTATGTCTGTCTTCTCCTTTTGAGTTATTTTTGAGCATAATGGTTAAAACTGCATAGAGTATATTGTTACACTTGGAAAATAAATTATGGTAGTGAAGAAAGCTAACTATCCTATTACTGCATATATCTAATAGGTTGCTGTTCTTGTCAAACAACAAATGGTGAATTATCCTGTGCTAAAGACAGCAAAGCAATGTCAAATGCTGTTGAAAGCAAGGTTCCTCCAATTGAGACAGGTAAAGCAGTAGTATCTCTTTGTTTGAATACTACAGGTTCTTCCTCAACTTTTGTGTGTTGTTCTCAAAAAGAAACTGTTGGAGCTATTGTTCTCTTGACTCTACCTGGATAACTGACATTTTGTATTAAATTCAATTATTAGGCAATATTGTAGGTGTTTGTTCTCTTCTGCTGATAATTGTAGCCTTTCAGTGCTCAATATGGACAGTTGTTTTGGATGTCACTTTTTTACCACAAAGCTACTTTGATGTGTTCTGAGCATTCAGACTTTACCTCTCTGTCATTGTTTTGTTTAGATGCTAGGAAGTTAAATGTATAATCCTACTTTGCATAAAGCTTTTAACATAAACTACCTTTTTACATTCTCATAGTTACATCTTGCATCTTTTAAAAAAGCCTTTGTTATAATCAGGCACAGGTTTTGAACACTAAATGAGATCTAGAGGAGCAAGTGCTTACTGCAAATTAGATTAAATGTCCATGCTGCTGTGTACTATTTATGTCAAGAGAGAGATGGAGAAAATCAACTAAGAGAGCCTTAGGAGTCACTAAAATAGAAAAAAATAGATCAAACTGACTGTTCAGCACCTGTCGGAAAGCTGCCTGCTCAGTGCATTCTCACTGTACATCACTGTCAGTAATCAAAGCTAGCTGCCAGTACAACCTTGCTTTTTTTCCTATTTTTTGTCTTGTTTTCATGCATTGTTAACAAGAAGTTCATATCCTTATGCTTTGTTTGCATGCAACATAATTTTCAGTAAATCTAAATATTTCACACGAAGCATACTTCAATTATGTCTCCTCTCACAAAAGGCTTGCCTTCTGCCTATTGCCAACTATTTTATCTATTAAGTAATTCAGACAAGCACTGTAAGAATGTCTTCAAGAATAGAGGAAGGCAAATTTAATTTTCTTATCCTAAAAGATAAAGTAGTAAATACCTCATGGTTGAGTGGAAATTATTTTGGCCTCCTGAGTGAACACTTCACTCAGTAAAAGCAAATTGTAATGCATACCCTTGTGTAACTTTGGCTGCAATAATTATGAATTCTTCTATGTCATCGAACTGCTTTGAGTTATCTGGTGCAAATTCTTAGGTATGGCCTTGCCAGGAAGTTTTTCACTGCCATCTAGAGGAAGATACTCAGAATTTCTTAGACCTTTGTAGCTGGAAGACAAGCATCTATTCTCTTAGGGTTTGGCTCTTTCCATTGATAGAGTTATGATGGTGTTCTGATACACTATGTTAAAAATACAGTCACAGATCTGAAATAAATATGCTTGTTTTTCTGATGTAGAGCTCAACAACACTAAGATGTGGAGCAAAAACATTAGAGCTGACAGGATATTTGATTTTTTTCAGAAATAAATTTAAATTTAAAAACAGTTCAGAGAATTTTCTTCATTATTTCTAGTAGTGTTTTGTAAATGTTAACAGCAGATCCAGTTTGAATTAAATCTTTTAAAGAAAAATTCTGTTGCAAAAACCTTTTTCATTTTAGGAGCACATGTAAACTGTTTCATTTGAGAGTAGCTGTCTGAACAGGTTATTTATTGTCAAAGCCACTATTAAATTTTGTGTGTGACGCTTCTGTAGAGATGCTTACAAGGTAATTTGACTCAACAAGTTGCATTAGCAAGTTTGTTCATGGAGTTCTCAAGATAGAAGCCTAATGAAAAATTTCTGTTTTGTTTTTCAGTGGATCAGTGTGTGAGTCACTGCAGTGCTCAAACGTGTGTATTGGCTCAGGAAGAACAGCTTCTACAGGCTGGAGACAAACAGCTGGCCAGACATGTGCTGCTGTGCTTACTTCTTATTGTTGGCCTATTTGCTGTAAATACTTTTTCTCCCCATGTTAATTCATTGAGGTAGAATGATTTTTAGGAAAGCTATGTAGACAATCCAGTAAAAATCTTCCAATTGCTTAAGGAACAATTAACTAAATAAAATAGAGGCTATATTTTGCTTCCTTACTGGAAGAGGGATGCCATAAAATTAATTTTTCTGTGCCACATCATCAATTAAAGGCAAATTAAGATTGATGATATTGAGCAAAACACACCAGAGAATCCTAAAGGGAAAAAAAAAGTGAAGTTATATCATTATATCATTCATCACTACCATCCTTCTTCTCAATTTTCCCAAGAGTTGGTCTTTTTCCCTAGACAATTAGCAATTAAAAATATGAACTGAATTCTATTTCTGAAAGAGATTACAAAAATTGTTCCATCTGATCAGGCTTATATTGGAACTTGGATTTCTCTCAGGTGTTAAGAATAATCTAAGATTATTTTAAGTGGGAAAATGCAATTTTGTTGGTTTTAATGGTGTTTGGAGCAACATAGCTCAGTTAGTGTTGCCACTCACCATTACTGACTCCAGGATGTGTTGGTGCTTGCTCCTGTGTACAAGTGGGAAATTCCAGAACATAATGTGTTGGGGATATAATTTTAATTTTAACTGTGACAAAGGCAAGAAACTGCTCTCTCTGAATGTAATGCTCAAAGTTGAGTTTCTTGTGGATGACAGCTGGGGGAAGTATTTTTATTTGAAATGGAAAATAATGTGGCACAAATACGTAATACTACAAATCAGGACAGTGCAGGCAAACAATGTGGGTTAATAGCTACTGCTATTGCTTTTCAGATTCTCTTAAATTACAAAATTAAGTGTTTCCCTCAAATTTTCTGTGACAAATATTCATGCTAGTATATTTTTTTACATCTTTTATATTTAAGGCATAGCCTATATTTTAGCTGTATCTGAACGATTAAGTAGATACTATGAAATAAGATCAGTTACTTTAAAGAATTAGCCTTTACATCCAAATGGGTTAACTTTGGACATCTCCTCCTTCTGTCAGGCATCTCAAATAGCTGAAGTAGTATGTGCTTCAGCTTAACATAATCCTAAGTCTGCAGAAAATATGTAGAAAGCACTAGTCTCAGCTAAGCAGTCTGAAGACAAACACTGCAAATCTGTCTGGGCTAATATTGCCTGTGTTATGTTGAAAACCTTGCTTAAGGCAAGTTCCCTACATAAACATGGAAAGAGGAAGGACCTCTTACGCTGCTGTTTTGCATTATTAAAATCAGAACAACCAAGCATCCCCCTCCCACCAAGATATTAAGCCTAACTAAAATGATGTTTCAAGGTGTTTATTCCCTCTTACTTGTCTTTATCTGAATCATGCCTTAAATAGAGACCATGAAAATTGTGCAAGAATTATTGGCATGTGAGGAGAAGAAAGCTTTTGATTTTAACAGTCAGGTTATGTTTGTGGGTTTTGTTGTTTTTCTATTTTCTTTACAGAATCTCTCCAGTTGTTTGTGGTGGCTGTTCAACCAAGAGCCTGGAAGGCTGTATGTGGAGCTGCAGTTCTTCTGTGCTGTGTTTAATTTTGGTCAGGTATTTATCAACATTTGTTCTGAAAAAGACCTTATTGGTGGGTGTCGCAGCACAAAATGCACATCTTCTTCCATGACCATGAACACTTTCAAAGGGGCAAAGGACAACTGAATGCCAAATACTCATGGAAACTGAGTAGGAATTTAGCCTTATTTGTACCAAAGCTTTACTGTTGTCTTTTCTGTGGAGTTACACCAGTTGCAAGATGGCTCCATGGATGCTTTCTCTGTAAGGTCTAAATGCCTATCTCTGGTTTCAGTGACAGCATCATAGCAATGAGCTGAAGATGGTCTATTTCACATGGCAGCTTTGTTACCCATGAAGGTGAAAGCCAGGCAGTGTTAATACACATACTAGAGGAACATTTTACAGCTCCATGGGCACACGTGCCTACAAAATGCACTGCTGTATCGAGTAATGATAGTAGTTTTATATAAAAGCTGCACAGAAAAATGAACAAAGTAGAGAGCATTCTAGCACTCAAATTACAGTAGGTCTGTTCTTTCCTTGACATTAATAAACACAGATTTAATACCTGGCTGTGTAAAGGTGCCAGTTATCCCAAAATGTCAAGTGGCCTGTCAAGGCATTAGTTTTATCGAACTGTTGAAGGGTTTATATGGTGGACTGTTATGTATTGATATATCTTTTTAAGGTCCAAAGGAAACATCAAAACAGAAACTAAATGCATTTTGAATGATATTTAGGGAAGAGGGATACTTTCTGTGTATACATGTAATATATTTGGCACTGAGTTTTTAACTGATGTTCTATGGAAACGAAAGTTTTTGCTTAATGTTGCTTTTTCTATATTTTTTTTCTCCAGGGCTTCATTTGCTTTGGTATTTTTGGCTTAGATAAGCATTTAATCATTCTGCCATTCAAGCGAAGGTAAATAGAATTGTTACACTTACACCTATAAACCTAATAATTTTTGAAGGGTGTTGAGTTTTCAGTGCTATAGCATTCCGTTTCCTATTTGGTTAATCTTCCAAATTTCTTTTCCACTTGTGGAGAGGTAATTGCAGTCCACTGTGTGTGAGGTTTTTCTGCTGTCCTAATTATGCTTTCACAAACAGAAATCCTGCAGGCTCCCTAGAGGTGAAATTTTTGCCAAATGATGGATCTTCCAAAATAATTTCAGCTAATAAACTAAGACTTAGATGTGGATGCTGAAGCAGAATATGTCATCACTGTTTTAAAGCCCTGTGTTTGTAACCTCATGCGAGTACTTTGTGTGGACAGGCAGTTCCACAGTGGAGGAGCGAGCTGTACAAAGCTGCCTTTACCTCCGAGCTGACTGGCTGCCCTGTGCATCCAGCAGCTAGAGCTGGCTCCCAGCTACTCTCTGCCTTTCCTTCTGCCCAAGCCTAGAATAACACTTCTGTGTTCAGAAGCCGTACAAATATATTAGGAAGATTATATGTAAAGTATTGGGCATGAAAAAAGGTTGTGATAAGTTTCCTGGGAGTTCCATTCTATTATATGCAATTTCCAAAAATTGCCCCTACTTGATTTGCTGTCTTTAATTTTTCTTTTTTTCTTTTTTCTTTTTTTTCTAGACTTGAGTTTTTCTGGGGTGGAAGAGAAGCAGCAGGGCATACAGATGCCTCTGTACCTGAGGAAATCAGGATGACCTGTCAGCAGTTTGTTCGTTATCATAGAGATCACTGTGTCAAAAGTATTGTCAAAGGCAGAAGGTAAGGTTCTTCCCTGCACATATGACCTGTTACAAAGAACGTAGCTCACCTTTTGCAAATAATGAAATGCAGTTAATTTTGTGGGTGATTCCTGTTGTGGCATATTTATTCAAACCTTAAGATAAGGATTAAAAATTTAACAGAGAAATGTTTCTAGCCTCATTGAGGCTGAAACGTTGAGGTGCAAGTTATCATATTATCCCACCTAGGTTTTAAATAAATTATAAAACTTTTTATATCATTAAGGTCTTTCCCCAGGTTTTGCATTTAACTCTAGTTCAGAGGATAAAATCTTTCTAAAAAAATGTGTATGATAATACCTGTAATAATGCACTGAGACCCTTCCTTTGTTTTGTTTGTAGAGTAAGATGCTGTCAGTATTTGTAACTAAAGTTTTACTAATATGTAGCTTTTATAGAAGGCAAAACTGTTGCAACTTATTTTAGTGTGTACTCAGAGGTCACTCTGTGTGTGAGATTATAGTGGGTTTAGGGCTTCAACAGCTTTTGAGTCTATATAATTTCTTTCGGTCATACCTCTAATGAGGCCTAAACCTCAATTTATGAGATCAGCTAAGATTTCAGAGGCAAATTATGATACCTAAATCAAGGATTATGCCTTCAGATATGTGTAGGTGGATGAGAAGAGAAATGCAGACAGAAGCAGCAGGAACAAGAAAAGGCTTCTGCCTTTATTTAAATATATGGAATGGAGACGTGAAGAATTGTTCCAACAGGACACTTGGACTATTCTTGTCATGTAAGCTTTTAAGTAGAACTAGTTTGGCAGGATAGGGTGGTCTTTTAATGATCGGGTAGTCCAAAGCCACACTGCAAAACTGTTTTAGACAGCATCATGATTTTGTTCAGTCTTTTCAGAAGTCAGTAATGTTCCATAAGAAAGATGTACCAGAAAATATCTGTTGTGAAATAGAACAGGTTTTACAGCTCGGTTTCCTGTGCCTCCACCACTATTGTGTTTTCTTGGGCTTTGGGTATTTCATTTAATTGGATTTTATGTTTTTTATTAATCATATATATACCTGGGAATACATGAATATATGACTTTTGTTGCTTTATTGTTGTAATATTATGTTTGTGCAGAACTTGGTTCATGTCTTATTTCTCCTTGTGAATTAATGCATTTTTCTTCTCATTTGAAATATTCATCTAACTTGATCCTATCCTCTTTGATTTAAATGTGGTGTAACTGAGACCTTGTAACCATGGTTTTTAATTTATTTTTACTTTTGTGCCTGCTAATAGATTTTAACACTTGCTCTGTGTTACTGCTGCCTTTAACTTTAAAACAAAAAGGGGAAAAATTTGGCTTATGCTGTCTTTTAGCTCTTAATCACCTTTAGAAACCGTGTGCTTGGGTTCTACAGAGTAGATTTTTAGATAACCAGAAACATTCATTGCTGCAGGTAAATTTTTGCATGGTATGTCTATTGCAACTAGGTAGATGAAAGCATCATTGCCTCATAGATGTGTAAAAAAGACAGTCTTGTTGTAAAGGCTTTGTTTATTCTTAGTACTGTCCATGTGGTAAATATTTAACAGGATATGAAGGTTATAAATGGGGTTTGTTTACAATATGTGTAAGCAGTTAGGGTCTGTTTAAAAGTGTTCAGAAATTATAAAAAGAATTAAAATTCAAACGGAATCCCTGTTTCTGGGGACAGATTGTTCTCGGAGGAGATACTTTGTTGCAGAAAGGGTCATGGTAAGAAGTACATGGGAAGTATGTATCCAAGAAATGAGTTACATTGTGTGAGTTTTTAGGAAAAATGCTACTGATGTCCACTGACTTTTATTTGCGCAAGCCTAAAGCAACTTTGTATGTACACATTGCTTCTCACCGAAATGTCTGTAGGAAAAGGTAGTGAACATTGGCATGTCCCTAATATACAAAATTTGCAAATTCTCTTCTAACATGCTCTTAACTGTCATGATGTCTTTCCTTGTTTCCTGCTATTTTTCCTTGCCTTTCCCCATCGTGCAGTGGTGATACCAGATTTACAGAACATGTGGGTGAATCATTCCTTTGACATACAGGTGTGGCGCGAAGATCTCCACCGGCATCTTCTTTGGCTGTGACCTGGTGAACTGGCTCATGCAAGTTGGCCTCGCCTCTGACCGAGGAGAAGCTGTGGTCTATGGGGACAGGCTGCTGAAAGGAGGTGTCATCCAGCACATAACCAATGAATTTGAATTTCGGGATGAGTACTTGTATTACCGCTTTATTCCCAAGAAATCAGTTGCAGTTGAGAGCCATTGACCTGAGCATGCAGGCAAAGGACAGGTAGGGGTGACTGTGACCACCTCCTCTGCCTTTACTACTGAAATTGGAAGTATTTCTTTCTCAGAACTCTCAGAGAACTGTTATTTTCCCTCATAAAACTAAGAGATGTGGTTCTACTTGTGTCTATTCTGAAGAAAATAGTGGCAAGTTATATTTAGTCAGCATTCCAACCAGAATGCAACTAAACAAAACCAGATGATCTGGATTTAGAGGATTTTTTTCCATTTTGAGCAAAACAAGTAGTAGAATTGTCTGTGTCACTGTTGTATTTTAGAGGCATTATAACTGCAGCTTTAATGACTGATGCCACAATGAGGAAAAAAAAACCCATGAAAGGTATTTTTCCTGTTGCTGGATGTTCTCCATATTTTAGTGTGATGAAGTATTGATGCCTGTTTACAGTCAGGCTTCCCCCTGACTTCATTAGAAATAGGATTTCTATCATACCTCAGTTTTTACTACTCTGCTCTTGCCTAACACCAGGAACTTTTTTAGCTGCTTACACTTCAGATCAGGTGGGTTTTTTCTCCCTTAAAAATAGAATACTCCACTTACGAAGACAGAATTGTTGTGACAATATTTCCAATATCAGGGGATTAAAGCTGAGCAAATATTGAGTGGAATAAGTAATGGTTTTGTACAAACCTACCAAATCTTAAAACCGTAAAAATATCCACCACTTTCCCAAGATAGGGAATTATATAATGGGATACACAATTTGTTCTGAAATTTTGCCTTATGATGGTAGTAACAGCTTGATCAGGAGCAGATTTTTACATTCTGAAATTAGCCTTTACAGTTTAACTCAGAAGTGCCAGCCTCAAGTGAAGATTATATGGAAGCCTTGGATACATGTGCAAGTCTAGACAAAATTATTCTTCAAATAATAAAACTTTTAAAATTAAATTAATGACTTTTAAATCTATTATATAATGAATCCTAAATGAACATCCAGATTAGGGTTTAGAGTAGCTAAAGATTCTAGATTTTAGTTGATTGCCTAACAGGTTTCTAATAAACCTCAGGTATCCTCCTACTGATTACTTTAGTGTCATTCAGATTCTTGTGCACTGAAGGCAGAATCTGAGGACCTGTGTGTCTTCTGCAATATTTTGAAAAGGTTAAAGACAAAGTATTGTATCTGATAGCCATTATGCTGCCCTTTTAAAACTGCAAGAACAGCATTTATATGTCTATATAAAAATTTTATGTAGTGAGGGAAAGGAATCCAGGTATTAAAAATTATTTGCTCAAGCATATGAATAACTCTTCTCATCCCTTTTTTAAAGTCTTTCCCTTCCTTTTTCCTTTTTGTTAGTACACAGATTTTTATTACAGCTACTTATGCATCTACTTTGTATTAAGAATTAAGTTTATTTTAGCAGCATAAGCTACTGTTCAACAAGCAGTTGTTTTATGGTTGCTATAATTCCCTGCAAGACTTAAATTGAAAAAATAATTCCTTTTACTGTCAGTCTGATTGCAGTGTGCACAGAAACATAACATCCTGCTGCTTATGTATGCCATACAACCTGGTATATTTTAATGTTTTCCATCAACAAAATAAGTGATGTTTGTATCAGGCTGTGGCCACAAAGGAAAACAATAATGTGTTTCCATAATGATTGTTGAAGACAGCTGCATCAAGTATTTTGGATTCATTGGATATGTGTGATTTAAGAGCAGAAACTGCAAATATGTCTGGCTTCTAAATACTGCAACTTGTCAATAAATCTGTTCCTTGATTTCAGAGTCCTGAGCTGTGATGTGGTGTGTGTGAGAGGGCTTATGTGTCAAGGTTTGATGTGTGCGTGTCAAGGTTTACGGCAAATGTATTTTTCTAAGAGATTTGTTAACGTGGCTCTTGGGTTTCAGTCCTGGTATTTCTTAAATCCACCCCAGATCCTTTATAAGTGAGCAGAGCACTTGTTAATGGTGTCCACCCAAAGACACATCCATGCTAGAAGCAGTTTCACATTATCATCTACTTTCCAAATACAATTGGGTTTTTTTTAATTTTTCAAACATTCGAGAATTTGATCTTTAGGGCAGTTTTACAGTTCAATTTATAGTCACTGTTCTTGCACTCTTGTTTTCTCATTTTCATCATAAAAGTCCTGCTTCCCTTTTTATAATGGCTCTGCTTTCTCCTAGATTTGAACACAACATATCTGTTTTAAGTAAGAAATTACTCAAAATTTCTGCTTAGAAAAGGCATCTAATACTGAGAACACTGTTAATTATCAACCAACACCAAATTCTGTTAGATTTACTGCTACAACATTGTGAGTGCTGATATCATGTGCATTAGTGTGATGAATCTGTGATGGTTACTAAATAGACTAAAGAAACTAGAAATTAAATACATGTATGTAATACTTTGTTTCTAAGTCACTGTGTACTTCTTGAAGCCAAGAACAGACTTTGAATTGCTTTAGAAAGTTAAGTAGCCCTTTTATCTGATAAATATTTGCTTCCACCAAGGAGCACTGGCAAGTTTTGAATAGTTGGCAAGCTCTTGTTCTGTCAATAGCTGATATACTGTTGTGTGGATTTCTGGTGGTTAGAAAGCTTTGGTTTAAAGAAGTGGTCAGTGGTGCAATGACTTCCTTTATTTTGAAGGTGGGTTAGTTTGGGATAGATCTTTTAACTTGGAAGCTAACTTCCATGAAAACACCTATTGAATAAGTCTGGAGGAATGTCCAGATCCTCCTAGAAAAACTGGATCCTATTTCTAGAACTAATCTCAAAATAAGTGTCATAATGAACAGGGATGGATGTAACACTTAGTTTTCTACTAAGAAATTTTAGTACTTTATTTCAATAATGATCCTTCATAAAGCTCCAGACCTTTTAATGTCAGCTGTAAGATGCATTCCTAGGTGAAAACCCAAGCAAAGATTGCCCTCTAGGGGACATTATGATTTTTAATTTTTTTTTTTTTAATATATGGTTGTGGGAGGGAGGATTATTTATTTCTCCTGATCCCACCTTTATTTTCTGTTTTTATGTTGCATGTCTTCTAGGAGGATGAAATCACAAAAAAAAAGGTACTGAAATATCCTGGACTCTGTTGGCCATCACTTGAACTGTCTCCACACATTACATTGTTTTTACTTTGTGTCCTGTAGACCAGTAAGGAAAAAGCAACACATTAATAAGAGGCACAGTTGGACTATATCTGCCTACATTACAACTGGACCAATGTGCTTAACCTGGTTAATTGCCACCCCCATAAATAAGTGGCCAAGAAGTTCACTTGAAGGCCTTCTCCAACTTAACTATTGTTCTTCCCATTTCACTACTGTTTCACTTGGTTTGCTATGCTGCCTGAAAACTTGCTTCAGACCTTGGTTCCCAGTAGAGTTTCACCTGGCATTTACTGATGCTTTGAAGCTATGAAAGAGTCAGTGTAGAACAGCTCATGATCAAAAATAGGAAAAGATACATAATTGTTAGATATGGACATCCCATAAGGAAAATAGCAAAGATAAATACAGCAACTTTTTATTAAATCTGTCTTCTAGTTAACAAACCTATTGAACTTCTTTATTGAACCACTGTACTATTGAACTTCCAAGAAACATTGTTGTCAACAGAAGCACAAAATGTTCAGTCAACTCAAACATACTTTGTCTTACCTCCCTCTCAGTCTTGCTTGCTACTGCCACATGCTGCACATTAGGTCACTAGAACGAGAAAGTTCACAAGCCTTTCCTAACTCTGCAGTTTCTTGCTGTGGATCTGAACACAGCATCCCAAATTAATTTCTACTTTTACTGTAGGATCAGAAAGAAGAAATTCTCCTAATCTCTTAATTTTCATATTAATTCTGCAAACTTCATTGACTACCTATTCTTTATAATTAACTTTTTTTTTATCAGTGGGGTATTGAACAGTTTACAGAATGAGAAAATTGCATGTGAAAAATCATCAAAGAATGATCTTTCTGTATTTTGCTGTGTCTATGGGGATGCAGTGTCATATCCCACATTGCTACTGTAGTTCAAGTGCACCATTTCATATTATATGTTTTCTTCTGAAGGGTTGCAGAAGTGCTGCATTTTGAGTGCTTTTTTTGGCTTTGTTTTTACTTACAGTCATGCTTGTTATCCTGACTTATTGATCATGTGGTAAAATCAGAATCTTTGTTGTTTATTTAGTTTGTCCCTTGCCACAGATAATAAAAGTGGTGTCATATAGTGATCATTACTTTTAAACAGGATCAGAAAGGAAGAGTTTGTGGTAGGGCAAAAAGCTTGATTAAATTAAGTCCATAGTCTATTAACTTTGGCAAAACAATTCATGGTTTAAAAGGCTTTATTTGAAGTGAAAAAAATTAAAAGTGCTTTTAAGTGTCCTGCTGAGTACATGTATATACTTGTGTACCCCAGCCTCTTCTTTCTAGTTGCCCAGTTTTAAAAAGTAACAATTCAAGAGACATTTTAGATCTCCCCCATGATGTTATAAAGTGCACTGCAGAATTAATTTGACAATAATCATCTTGTATATAAATAAGTTTATTTTTCACTATCAGTGTGGGGAAAAAAGACAGGGAAGTGAAATCTGTGGGTAACTCACAAGATGCTTGAATTGTGGAATTCCATGTAATAAGATTTCACAATCACTCACAGCAAAATTATAACTGTGATTTGTTTTTAATATACCTTGAACTCTTAGCCTCATTTAACATTGAAGGAGTAGAAGGTTCATATATGAAATATATCTTAGAATGGTTTTACCAAACAACTGAGTATCAATCTTAGTTGATTTGTATATCACTTTCCTTTTTCTTCAGTGTTCATCATAGCTTCTATATTTTAGAAAGTCTTCAGCATGGCCATTTTAATTCAGGTAGTCTGAAATTCTACTACAATTCTCTTGACTATAAAAGCTACATGTGTGTACACTAGAGCTGAGTTCTCCAAATCTGTGTTAGTGTTCTTCATTCAGAGATGGGGGTGTTCCCCACTTTAGTCAAGCTATTGCATTCTAATTGCATCTGTTTTTTGGCAGAATCAATCTCTGCTGACACCTTTGTGCCGTGTACAAAGCCACTGCCTAGCTCTTAGGAGTCTTTTCAGTATTGCTTCTTACAATTAAAAGCCATTTGTACTGAATAGGAGTCTGCATCTTTAAAATTGTCCCTGCTACATGGTATACCAAAACCAGGATGTTAATCTATATAGCCTATTCATTAGAAAACCCAATTCTATCCAAATTTTACCACATTCAAAAAATATCCTTAGCTATATATTTTGAGTTCTTCTTCTACACACTGTGAAAAAAGATTAACCACTTGGTTAACATCAAGACATCCATTTTGCAGGATTGATTCCATTTGACTTATCTTCTGTTTCTCCAACTCCTGTATCTCTTTGAGCATTTCTTTACCCTTGTCCTGTGAAAAGAAACACTTATTTCACTAACAACTATACGGAGTATGTAGTAATCACCCTAACAAAATTCTGTTCTACTGACCTTATTTTAATATTTTAAGAGTTTTTAGGGTACACATTTATGTTGGTAGAAGTCAGTATCATGACAGGTTCTCTTAGATGTCTTTCATAATATCTAGCAGTCACTTCATCTCCCTTGTATGATGGATTGAAATAAAATTAAAGCTGCTTTAGATATTAGTTACCAAAACTTAATTGGGCAAATGACTTATTTTTAAGAATATATAAATAAATGGAGAGATATAAGTAAATAGGAGAGATGTTACTGCTAAAAGTAAGCTGTTACCTTCCTGCTTCACATTTGTGTTCATTTATCTTTGTGATACTGTTTCCTTTCCTGTCCATATCAAGCAATGATCAAAGGCAAGCTCTCCTTTCCACCTGAGACCAGGGGCCTGAACAGTTGTAAGAACTCCTAGCAGGAGTTGTGCCTGTGGCTGCTCGAGCATTTCCCCATTATCTAACGTGGTGTAGGAGTCTGTAGGGGGCTGCTCTGTGAGGTGAGCAGCACAGATCCTCCCCTGGGGCTTGGCCTTGCCAGTACAGCACAGTGCTGGTTGCAATTTTCAGTGTTAGAAACACGTGCCCACCAGATGCCAATGCACTGGACTTCTGGGGCACTGCACTGTTCTTTGCAATCCATTGAAGGGCATTAAATGGAATCACATTAACAAAATGTGAGCAAGGACCTTATATAAACCACCTGCTTGCATTGAAATCTAATTTAATCAACGTACCTTGATAGTTTCCATAACTACAACAGCACTTTCATGTTTTTTATAGAGCTCATGTCTTCGATCTGGCTTGCTCTGGAAACGTGGTTTCTTCTTAACTGGATCATCATGACCAAATGTAGGGGATGTAGTTTTTAATAACTGAGTAATACCGGGCACAAAAATGAAAGGCTTGAATACAGAGCTAGAAAGAGAAAATAGAACAGACATCCTTTACTGACACCATTTTGTTAAATTAGTTGAGTCAGTAAATTGCTGTATTTTTTCCCATTCTTCTACTTGCTTCTTTTAAGAAAGAAGTATTAAAAAAACCATCTAACTGATGTATTGTCACAGCAGTGTTTCATTAAGTAGGTTGGTAGATACCATTAATGTACATTATGTTCTTCCTACATTCTGATTGTGCTTTTTTTGGGGGAAAAAAAAACCTAGCCCAAAGCAAAAAGGAATATAATTGGAAAAATTGCAACACTTTTTCATTTAGATTTTTATCCAAATTTCTTGCTGCTACATCACCTGGCAGGATTTGGAGTTCCAGTAAAGAAGTGAATACAGGGCAGATTAGGCTGCTGAGGCAGTACAGACACCATGCTGCCAGTTGTCATAAATCCACCTTCCATGTTAATGCCACTCTCTTTGTCACGAAGAATTTCCATCATTATTTCAGAAGTGATAGAGCCTATTCAAGATACAATACAATTATTTAGCCACAGAGCTACTTATAATACCAGCTGAATGGCATGTTCCCTACAACTGGCTGCTTTTTCCTTTAATAGGCAATGCCAGTTTTAGTTTGTCTGTGTTGGCAGAGGAAAAAAATCACCCTAATGGCATACCTTAATATGTAATATACTTGTATTGCTTTCCCCAAAGTATTTATTTCAAAGAGAGGTGATAAGAACATGACTTAAAAAGGGAGAGTAGAAAGACAAATGGTATTTCCCAGAAAGGTAAATTACATAGGGATAACAAATGGTCATTCACAAAGTAACTTTTCAGATGAAAATTAGTAGCTTGGATAAAATGCTGAACTTTGAGCACTGTGGAAGTTAAGATAAATGATTATAATACTGGTTGGTATTTGAACAGAGTTAATAGCACTATGTTGCTTTGAAATTATAAAAATAATAACAGCTATGCATGGATTTTGTTTGGAACTTTGAAAATGAAACACCAAGACTGTCACTTTTTTTTTTTTTTTTAATTTTAATCCTCTTCAAGGATGCACTGGAGTGGCATTACATTCTATGCTCAGAAACTACAGTAGTACATCCATTTGTAGAGAAGTCTTAATCAGCAATCTGTGTGAGGTATAGTGCCAAGTGTCTATGAAAATAACTCCTTCTCAGGAGGAACAAAACCCTTTCCACATATGCCTGTTCAGGTGATATCACTGTTGCTGTACAGTGTATGCTGAAGCTCAGCTACTGGCATTCTATCACCAAATCATCCAACATTCTAACAGGCAGCACTTGCAGAATGGTTTTCTTTTCACATGTGTACCAGTAGAGGATATGCTTATGGCAGAAAAACATTCATTCACTCACTCTTTTTATTTTTTATTTTAATTTTTTATATTTTAATTTTAATTAATTAATCATTTTAATATTTTAGTGTTTCCCTTAGTGAGTTCTAACTGTGTAAAAGTTTGGGTTTTTTTTAAACTGCCTTGCTGTTTCCTCTTAAAATAATTACTCTGCTGCTAAGTCAGATATCGCCAATACTACTTTTTAATACATGACCCAGGTTGCCTGTAGACAGATATGTAGCCCTACATTTCAGCAAGAAAACACCCTTAAGTATTTCTACAGTCGCCTGGGAAGGTTGGAGAATTAAAGAAATTAAAAGAAGCAATGGTCAGTTTGTCAGCTACAACTTGGCAACCTGTCCAGCAGGGAAGAAGGTACTGCATATTTTCCACTAGACTTTAAACTTTGTATGCCTGAAATACATTCCCTTTTTTTTTGAAATATACATAATATGTCTCTAAAAATGGCCCTCACATAGCAGGCAGCCTGGAAAAATCCCACAACTGTAATGCCACCAAGTGAAAAAGCAGGGAAGGATAGATGAAGAAACCAGTGATTTTACTGAGGTTGTAAACTAAATAGCTTTTTGTTAGAGCACCTGTTTAAAATAAATCTAAGCAAAGTGAACCATATGAGGCTGATAACATGAACACCTAGTGGGATTTTTTAAATAGCTCAGGTAAATGCCTGAAAATGGGGATTTAGAATGAAAATACAGATACAATCAGCATTGTCATAATACAAGTAAATACAGGTATTATGAAAATGCTTTCAGTATTGAGAACCTGCAATTCCCAAAATGAATGCAGGATTTACATGATCACTATAGCAAGATAGCAAAAGTAATTCACTCTGATGCATTAAGTAAATGCTAAATCTGGTCTGGCAGAGTTCACCAAATAAATAAAAGAAATAAAGGGGTGCAGTGTAATCTTGGTTCAGATTAATTACTTCAAATGAGCACAGCTACAGCAAAAACCTGCTGGATGGATGCAGTTAGAAAACAAGCAATAGGTTCTTTCTCTAGAAGTCTGAAAAGTAAGTGTATGAGTTAGCTGACTGCTCAGAGTACAGAAAATTATTTTGTTCTCTTCTTTGTGTGTTTTAGTAGACTACACAAGTTTAGAATAGCCATTATAGTGAAACTACAAAGATTTAAAAATCAATGTCAAAAATAAATGCAAGATATGTATCTGCTGTGCTGTTGTGTTATATAAATGGTATCTAACTGAAGCTGTTCATAAGGTCCTTTGTGGGACAGCTGGGAATCTGTTTTAGCCTCTAGGTTTTTTCCTTAGTAGTGCAGTAATAATATGTAGCCTATCAAAATGTTTCAGAACAGGTCTTACAGGGCATTTAGTGGCTTGGTCATAATGTGACCTCTCAGTGTTGTTACTGCAGCTCTGTATATTTGATATTTGACCCTTGTTTTAATTTTTCCTCCTCAATAAATTAGCAAAAATTGATAGAAATTTCCAACTTCAGTGCTTCTCTTTTAGACAAAAAGTTATTCTAGTAAGTTTTGGTTCACTAAGTTGTGTGAAGGATTGCCTACATCAGATATATAATCATTAATGATTTAAATTAATGTAGCTCACTAAATACCTTGCATATCTTGAAAAAAAAAAAAAGTAAAAAGATACCTTTGTGTTTGTTCAGAAGTTTGTAGCCTTCACAATATCGGCCTCCGGATGTGGTCATTCTGGCAGTATTGACATAAGAATACGTGGCAGCAAAATCAAATTCCTTTTCCCCATCCCACCAGCCATTGCTTTTGGCATATTCCTTCAATTCTGGGTGTTCTCTGTCAATCTTGGTTGTGATAGAAAGCTGGTTGGAAATATTCCGTACACCTCCTATTTGTAAGTTGGAGAAAGAATTGTTTTAATACATTGAATGATTTTTCTTGGTATTGGGTTTACAATTAGCTTAGTAAAGCAAATTAGCCCTGAAGAATTTCCTACAGATTAGATTAGTGGTTTATTTTTGGCCCTCTCTCCCCAACTCTATGTATTTTTCAGATTGAACTTTCACTGCCACTCACTTCTGGCTCATTTGCTTCTATTGCCAACACTGTATTTCAGGTTCTATCCTGATTATTCTCACCTTTACATTCTTCCTCTGAGACCTCCAAAGATCTAGCTTGTGCTCCTAAGTCCACTGGAAGAATCAGCCACTTCAGGGCCCAGTACATCAATCCTGTCCCCAAATGAAATTGTCATGGATTGCTACCATCCTTAAGACCACACATCCTGCTGTCATTCTCATGCTGACTTTCTTGCTGTCCTCTGTTTTCTAAGTGCAGGAGTGGTTATCTCTGGCTCTGAAAAGGCCCCTGTCACTCAGCTCCTCTGACAAACTGCCAGCTACTCCACACTCATGCCCTCGGAAGCAACTCCTGTTGTTTACAGGCACATGTATGTAGCTCGAGCTTAGTTTGATACCTTAATGAAATGGTAAATGAAAATTGGAGAATTACTTATGGTCATTGCACTTGAAATGTTTAGAATGAAGAGCATCATACATACCTTCTACTTTTTCTGCTGCCCAGTATTTTCCTGATGTCTCCAGCACCCATGCTTCCTTTCTGTCAGCTATCAGAAAACTGTTGTGGTATGTAAATGCCATGTGGCTCTCCATACAGTTTCCTCCCTGTCCATATTTTTCCAGCAAATCAACTATGACACTAAGAGCCTTTTCAGCTGTGTCTGCTCTCTCAAGTCCAAGCCTAAAACAAAAGAAAGATGTTATTTTTGGAACTATAAGCTCCACATAGAACTATTCAGCCCGAGTATTCAAAGTGACCTGGAATAATATTTCTATATGTAGCTGCCAGTTGTATGATCTGTTAAGAGGAACACAAATCAGGTAAAGGGTTTATTTGAAATGGGTCCTCTGTGTACTTGACATGGGGAAAAACGCCAGATGGAAATACAGAAAGGCAGGGAAAGAGGGATCCTAAAAAGTGCTTACAGGTCCTGTGCAGGTATTGGACTGGGGGCAAACTACCAAAAGAATTGACTGACTGCTGTAGGTTAATGAGAATTACCGTGGGACCCATAGAGTAGGAATATGAACTTGTTATTTCCATGGAAATGGGCAACTGAGACCAAAGCTTAAAAATATGTGTGTGAAAGATGGGGGAATAGGAAAGGAGTACAGACCCTAGGAAAAGGCCCAAACAATAGTGCCTGAGGTCCACCTGTGCTCTTGAAACTCTTGTTTCAGTTTAGTATAAATTTTACTGAAAGAAAAAACGTTTGCTAATTTCTTTGATAGATTCTGGTCTAGTGCCTGATACTTCTAATGGGCTCTTGGCACAAATCTAGTGCATGTGCCAAGAAATACTTACTTTAACCAGGGCTAGAACAGAGGAAAAAGTGTCTTCTGAAAGTGAAAGCACATATTTCCCCATGTAACTCTCAAACCACACGTTTCCATGTAAATTTCAAATCCGGTAGCATTTACCAAAAAGGAGGAAAAAAGAAAAAAATTAAAAAGCCTGTGCACACCTTACGAGGTCCATGCCGAGGAGAGCTTCCCCATCGCAGACCTCCTCCCTGCCCCACACCGCCTCGTTGCCGATGCACACGCCGTGCTCGTTGGCGCCCATCTCGGCCCCCCAGAGCCAGGCGGGGCGGCTCAGGACCACGGCGTGGGTCCTCTCCACCTGCTCGATGCTGATGTAGGTGCACTGCAAGAGGTCAGAGCACACATCGAGTCACCGCCCCCGATCCACCGGCCGAATCGCGGGTTATGCACGCAGATAGGGGCTGATAGCGGAGTTTTCGCCGCCTGCCGCAGGACCGGTCCCGCCCCGCGCCCTCACCTCCAGCGCGGCGCCGGGCGGGTGCGCGGCGGCCGGGAAGTGCACGACCTCCTGNGACCCGGAAGGCCCGGCCCGGGCGGCCCCGGAGCGCCGCTGTCCCTGTCCCTGTGCCTGTGCCTGTGCCTGTCCGTGCAGGGGCCAGCGGCTCCCGCCCCGCTGCCGCCATGGGGAAGTCGTTCGCCAACTTCATGTGTAAGAAGGATTTTCACCCCGCCTCCAAGTCCAACATCAAAAAGGTGAGGGGGACCTAGGGGTGCCCCGGGGGAGACGGGCTGCTGGCACCGCAGCGGCCCGAGTAGTGCTCCTCACCTTCCTGGGATGGCACCGGGGCTGGGGCAAGAGGAAGGAGAAGGCAGGGAAAATAGCTAAGAAATACTTGCAGCTTCGGCTTTTCTTGCTCCCAGGTGCGTACGACTGTCGCATTCTCCTGGCTCAGGCTTTTCAACACCTGATTCTCAGGATAAATAGACACTTTACGCGGACCAGGAAAACCCCACCTGTCACGATGTGCCCATGTTTTCCCAGTATTTCGTACCTGCCTCGAGCTGGTTGCAGGTGTCCTCCCCAGAACTGTGCCCCGTGCCAGGAACCCCCGAGGGGACCTGGGGCTTGGGGTGTGTTGGGGCTACACCGAGGAAGGGTCACCACAGGGAGTCAGTGGCACCCACCGGGTGTTTTCTGAGCCTACTTTTCCTTTTGAGCTACCACATTTTCTCCTGTCTTTTCGGTGTGTAAATGTTGTTGTGACTTGGAGTTTCTCAAAATTACTGCTGTGGGAAGTTCATTTGCTAAAATACTGGATGAAAATGATGTATTTTATGTGATTAGAATGGTGATCATCCCTCGTTATGCATTTGCAATTGAGTAAGCCAGTTATTTATATGTTAATACGTTTTGCAATAGTTTTTGTATTTGTTTAGAGTAGACACTTAATCATTTTAACTAGGTATGGATGGCAGAACAGAAAATCTCATACGATAAGAAGAAACAAGAAGAATTAATGCAACAGTATCTGAAAGAACAGGAATCCTATGATAATAGGTGAGAATTGACCTAAGATCACTCACTTCTTTCTCCTGTCTTGTTTTCATGGTACTGAAGGTCATATTGCCGTGAGCAGTTTGAAGTACTGTCTCCCATTGACTGTAGTAGTAGGAGAGGACAGTCACTCATTAAGTGATGGCTGATTAAGTAGAAGTCACACGAACTTCTTTAAAGGGGTTTATGCCTGTCTTCTAATTAATTTCATAATATGTTACATTGCACAGAACAGTAGGTAACCTTGTATAATAATACATTTGTATCACACAGAAATCTGTTTGTCACAACTCTGGACATGTTATATTTCAGCTGAGATTGAGGTGTGTGGTTTTTATTACATAATAGAGCTTGCAAAAGCATTGACTGGTCTCTCAGGTTTTTTGATGCTCACATTCTGTTACTTGCATTAACAAATGAGAAAATGCTAGTTATCACAACAATTTCATACTGCACATTTCTTCTTTTTTTTTTTTGGTGAGTGTTACCAGTGTGACTGTTTTGTGTGTAATACATTGTGCCTTTTTATTTAGGTTGCTTATGGGTGATGAGCGTGTGAAGAATGGTCTTAATTTCATGTATGAAGCCCCACCTGGAGCAAAGAAAGGTATTGCAGTTTCATGAGTGCGGGCAGAGAGTACTGCAAACTAAAAACCTTTTGATGAAACAAGCACAGTGTATTTTATTTTAACATAACATGTTCACAGTGAGGTATAGGAGGTATGATTTTTTTAATTCTTTCTGTGGGAATATGCAGACATATATATGTATAGTATGTAATAATTTCGATCTCACAAAGCTTCAATTTTCATTCAAAGGGAATGTTTGGGGATTTTTAAAGCAACAGGTCAATGTAAAGGGAAAAACCAGATAAAATATCTTTCCAGGAAATAGCATAAATTCTGTCCTCAGCCAAGGGTGTTTCTTGAGCCAATTATAAAGCCATTGGATGAGGAGGACTAGACCTTACCAAGGCAGCGACTCAGACAACACAAACCTGTATTTTGGCTTGCTCTCCTGTATAGAAGTAGTAGGTTGCTTTTGTTTAAAAGTTATGCCTGTAATTCAGCTTGATGCTTGTGAAATATAGGTAATAGAAGAGCAAGAAATTAATTATCAGAGGTTATAAAAATAATAAATGCTGAGATTTAGGTAGTTAAAAGTGCTGCCTGACCTGTATCTGGTGAGTCTGTGACTGTTTAGTAGTGTCATAAATGGAAGTTAGTAAGTAACTGGTGGACACTCATATCAGTCACTTAATTTCAGCAAGATCTGAATGTAAGTGCAGAACTAAGAAACTATATTTCCTCTAAGAGAAAACATGTTCCCTTTAAAATGCATCTTTACCATTTGCATAAAATCACTTGGAAATGCTTGAATGGACTCATTCTTGTAGATCAACTTTTTTAATTATTTAACTTTAGAAGCTCTAAAAGTAATCTCTTAAGCTTAGAGGAAATGCAACTTCAAAGGAGCAATTATTGCTAAACTTTTTAAAAAACATATCTTAAAAGTAAGTATTGTTGTTACTCATGCAAAAATGTTTAAAGTTTTTTTATCGTGTAAGAAATGAATATGTTTTTAGAAGACTATTCTACATTTACAGGATTTGTAGCTATATACTAGAGGCTGGTTATTTACAAGTGCACTCTATTTAAATAAAGCTACTTCCTGAGTATTTGCAGGTATTTTCCTGTATATTGATTAGTATAAACGATAAAATGTTTTGTCTTTAGCTTGGGGGGAATATCATCTGTGTTTTACATATATAATTAATGCATCATTTCTTTTCTTTGCATGCTTTCTGAAAATTCAAAGAGGAAACAAAAGAGGTATTTCATTACATCATTTTTTTAAGTTTTCTTCTTGCTTACTTAAAATGTATTCTATAAGTCTTCAAATTTACCATGTTTTCTGTTTTATAGCAAGAAGGAGAGACTGAATACAAATTTGAATGGCAAAAAGTTGCCCCTCGAGAAAAGTAAGATGTCTGGATTTTATCTGAATAAATTTTTTTCTTATTATTTACCTTTTGTAGACCTTCCTTTTTTTTCCCTTTTTTTCTCTCTTTTTTTCCCTGTTTTATTTTTGAGCAGGTCACTTGTGTGATCTTTTCATGTCATGACACTTAATTAGTAAAACCTGTAAACCTGTAACTATTTCCTTTATCAGCTTTATTTTTGTTTGATATTTAATGCATATTTTAAACTGCTTTTAAAACAATGGTTACAAGAATTATACCTCTGAAATGGATTCACACTTAAGAAAAAAAAGTAGTTTTGTATATGATTTTTTAAAAAAATAATAGTGAGTATTTGTCTTCTTTTGTGTTTGTGTAACAGATATGCTAAGGATGATATGAATATCAGAGATCAGCCATTTGGTATCCAGGCAAGTTACATAAATTTCACTCTGTGGATGTCTTGGGTGTATTTCAAATGTTGTCTAACTTCAGAACATTCAAATGGACTCTCTTAATTTTATCATCTCTTTTTTCAGTGAGTTTAAAAGCTTCTCTTATGCCTAACAACACAGACATTTCTGTAAAATGTTAGGCTGTACTGTTGACTAACTTGTGTCAATTGGCTTTGTTGCCTTTAGGTGCGGAACGTGAGATGTATTAAATGCCACAAGTGGGGTCATATAAACACTGATCGAGAATGTCCCTTGTTTGGCCTTTCTGGCATCAATGCAAGTTCGGTCTCCAGTGATGGTTCAGGTAGGCAGTGCATGGTTTTTGAAGGTTCTGGTTAGACATATGGGGAGAGCTCATCATGTTTAATTTCAGAAAGTTTATCATATTTCAAAGAGTTGATGAAATCCGGAAAACAGTTAATTCCAAATGTAGGATCCACAATTTTGAAGTAATTATTTCAAATTGTGGGGACCTTGTTTTCTAAGTAGTAACTTATTCAAAAAAGATTCCATATTGCTTTGATCCTATCTGTGCCAAAAACCGAAAAGCTGCAGCAAGACTTTAGATCGGAATGACAAAATTTGTGACACCAAAAAAAAGAGTGGACTGTTAAAAATTGTCCCTGTTCAAATTCCAGCAAAGTGCTTGGATAAGCTGGAATGTGTCACTATATCTTTGTTAATCACTTGGTAAAAAGGAGAAGTTTGTGAGTTTTCTTCAAATACGTAATTGTGTTACTATAAGCAATCAATTGAAACCTAGATTTCCAAATGCCTTGTTTCCTTTCATCTGACTGCTTGTTGCTTCTTTGACTATAATTTTTTTCCTTCTATTAGCTCTCCTGCTATTTGAGGTCACACAGCACTTAGTGCTAGATTAGGTTTGAAGAAGTGGGTGTAAACATTCAAATTGAATACTATTTTTTCCTACCTTTTCTGTGAGTTAACCCAAGTTGTAATACTTTTAAGTTTCTTAAAATTGGGGCATGCTGAAGAAACATCAGGTAGCGTGGATGAGTCTTCAGCCTTGATGTGCTGTGCTTTAAAGTTACACCTTGTGTCTTGGGTTTTGCAGGGATACCAATACAGTTGCATACTTGATGGCTTCTGCTTTTCTTATGTCTTCCTTGAGGTTATCTATTTGTTGTAGCAGCTCCTAGTTTTGTTACATATTTAGCCTACCAGCAATCTCGCTTTTCAGAATTAGGTCACTTAGATACATAGTTTCTTCGGGATGAGGCCTGGGAGAGTTCAGTAAAGAGAATGGTACCTCTTACTCTCCTTTTTTTATAGGCAGTGTCTGATGATTATGCCATTGTATTACTCATCCTGTAGTTGACTTGCTTAGCCTTTCTCTTCAGTAGGTTATAAAATTAAATCACTTTCTTGCATGATTCTTATCCTAGAAAAAATTGTGCTTAGAGCATCTGTTGGTGGTAGAATTATATTGTGCAGCTCTTGCATGTTAGAAATGCTTTTGTGCTGCAGAAGTCACTGTCCACACCTCAGTTCAAATGATATGGGTAAATTTTAGGAGTGTTTAGTTGAAAAAGCAGAAGATATTTGTACGTGCTTGCACAAACCTGAAGATGCATTCTTTATTATTCATTACAGTGTAATACAGACACTTTTCAGCGTCAGTAGAAGAATAACTGCATCTTTCAAACCTTACTGAACTAACTGTCTAGGTGTAGGCAACATTTGACTGCTGTGGGTGTTTCCCACTTGAAGAGATGTCGCCATCCCCAAGATGGCTTGTCAAACTATCTTTCTAAGCCTAAAGAGAGCATTTAGCATATATGATGAATTTTGCATGAAGGAAAGTGGTGTAAAAGTACTTAGATGTTCTCAGACTGTGCCAGTGCCCTCTCATTTTCAACTCTGGAACTTAGAAGACAGTGTGCTGTACTGAGCTTAGACTGTTGTAGGCTGAAGAAGGATTTTTAGGGAATAGGGGTGGGCGACAGATCAGGATTTGTATATATAATTTGTAAGACACTGTTCTTGGATTTGAACAGTCAGCTGTAATGATACTGCTACTTTCTCTGTCTTCCAGAGTAACTATGTAAAAACACTGTAGGTAAAGTTTAGAGTTCTTGATTTAATAGCAAATGCAAGGCTTAGAGAAAGTGGTAATATTAATTACAACATCATATAAAAGGTTGTCTGCTTTTTCTAGCCTCCGGAATACAATCCTTTAATCAACTTTTCTAAAACTTTGATTTAATAACAAGTTAAGTTACACTCCTTTGATGACTTCTGGAAATGGGTGTAAATGAAGCACTACAGTTAAGTGAGAACATAAATTCTTGAATTCACTGCTTCTCTTAAGACTCACAATTCATCCACATGGTATGTTAAAGCTTATGCCACATATTTAAAAAAAAGAGTGGTTTTCTTTTTTTTGCCAAAACACTGGCAGCAGTCCTGTGTTGGCTGGGATGGGAGTAAATGATAACTTTGCATTGCTGAGAGTTCTGCCCAGTTGTTACAGTGCTGCAGATCTGTAGTTTGCTCTGCTGCATCTGTTTCCACCTCCAAGCACCTTCTTTATTGCTCTGTGCAATGCATCTCCTCAAGCTCTGTTTCTTCCTGCTTCTCTCTATCAGTTATTGCATGCACTCCTAGGCTGCTTTCTAGACTAAAATCCTGATTATTTTTTATTGCTTTTTTGTACTGCAAAAATGTCCATTGCCATGCTGTTCTTTAGAATGGCTAGAACTCCAGAAAGCACTACTTTGAAAGGGACAGAGACTTTTTATGAGATCATCCTTTTATGAAACCATTCTGTTTTGTGAACTGATGATTAGGTTTAAAAAAATCCTTTGCACTTGAAACAAATTAAATTGCACATGAATTGCTTCCCAAGCACCCCCTCCTCCATGTGTCACAAGTGTCTCCTCATGCTTAGAAAGCTGGAGAAAAGCATGTTAATAGCCCACTGTTTTCATTTATCATTATCAGCACTACTTGGCTTCTAAGGTCAGATAAAGTTAGTTCAATTTTTCTGAAGCTGTTTGGTCATTTCTAAAATATAGAGGTTAAAACGTGTGCCTCTGAACAGAGCAATGAATAGGGATTTCAAGGTTAGGCAGTGATTACTGGTACTATACAGCAGGTCTTCAGTGTGTATTAAATTTATTTGACCAGGCTTTTTAATAACTCAGTATGTAAAAATATGTTTACAATGAACTCTCAAAGAGTTGAAACCCATTGGGCTAAATTATTAGAGCATATAGTACTTTCAAAGGTCAGGGAATATTGCCATATTTAGAAAGTGGACATTTATTTCTAGCTTGTGTTTCAGGAAATTGAAATATAAATATTGTCTCATAAATGAAAGGGTACAGCTGAGAAATACAGATATAATGAGGAAGAAAGGTGACACCAGAGTAAGATTTTAGTACAGTAGTCAATGTATGAGGATTCCAATTAGTTTATGAAATTAATTGTATTAGAAGGACTAAATTTAAGTTTTAAATAACTGAATTTGGTTGTTTTTTTTTTTTTTTGAAGAGCAAATCTTTGGAATGTTTTTTATATTCTTTGGAAAGAGCTCTATTGCTTTGAAGTTACCTACTTGATAGTGCTTTATTTCTTTTTATAAAGGTTTATAATCTTTTCATCCTAATAGAAGTTGATCTTACATCCTTTTCATGCAGATTGAATGGACTAATTTTTTTAGGCAGTGTGTGGTAGTTACCCTGGCTAAGTTTAGGTTAGAATTTTTCAAACTGTGAAAATACTCTCCCTTGCTAGAGCACACCACACATCAGCACAGTGTTGGAAGAGTGGTCCATGTGCTGCTGGTGAATCTCTGCCCAGTCAGTGCGTGGGAACACTGGGCTTCGTGGTTCTGCATCTGGTATGCTAAGGACACTGGCATCACTAATTTCTGCAGAAGTAGGTTTTAAAAAATAGTCTGGCTTCACTGTCAAAGACTTGTAGCAGGCCTTGATACAAGTTCAGGTTCTGTTTTGTTCTAATTTTTTCCTGATTCAGAAGGAGCAAAACAAAATGTCTTATTTGGACTCAGACTATTTATTCAGCATTAGAGGAAATGTTTGACTGCAAATAAGTGGAAGTGAAACTTGTGTCTAATTTAGTTGTCTTATCTAAAGTTCCTGCTCTGTTTCTCCATAAGGAAAAAGAAGGGTTATTAACTGAGATTTTTTCCCCTTCACATGATATTCAGTGTAGACTTTTTCTTCCCCATGAATTTTATAAGCTAAGATTCTGTCATTTCAGCAGGAAAATAGCTGTCTTTTAATCTGATGTGAGGACTACATTGTAATGTTCCTTTTGACACATAAAACTGGTTGGCAGTTGGTGTTTCGGATTTGGTGTTGAATATTTTGTGTGCAGAGACCAGCCACAGCCTTCAGTTTCCTCCAGTGAAACTGCTGCAGGGCAGAGGGTGTCTGTGGCACAGATGTGTGTTCTGCTGTCTTTCAAGATATGACATACATTGCAGCACTTCAGCAAACAAAAAGTTACAGTCAGTACCTTAAGTTGGGCATGGTGGCTTGGTTATTTTGCTTCTGGGACCATTTTACTAATCTAGCTGGTAATTCATACAAAAAAAATAATAATCTTACCATTAAAAAAGCATCTATTGAATAATATCTCACCAGTGAATAGAGATTATTTTTGCAATAAGGCAATTTCAGTGGATGTGGTTATCATGGGATAATCACACCCCTGGGGTACAGCCTTGTCTGTAATCTCCCAGGAGTGTAATTATTGCATGATAACTGCACCCCCTGGTGTTGCATTATTTCTATTATGAAATTCTTAGTTTTAGATATAAAGTAACTTACTTTGATCACTGGAAACTGCAAAGTAGTGTTAGAATGTTCCAGCTGTGAGGCTTATGGAGACCAACTTAGAAGATTTACTTCTCCTTTACAAAGGTAAATTAGGCAATCAAAATGCTTCTTTGGGCTAAACTGATTTACAGGGTGTTTTACTGATAAAATCCTAACTTTCAAAGTTCAGACAAGATGAAAATATCGGTTGTGCTTCTGACTTTCCATGCCAGTGTGTATATATGCATGTATAAAATACAGAGTGCATACCAGCAAAAAAACCAGCTCAATAGCGTCTCAAAGTTTGCCTGTTTTTACAATCCTTTTTTATCATTAACCAGCAGCATCTGTTGGGGTTTGTGAGGTTTTTTTTGTTAATCCTGAAAAGCCATTGACTTGATTGGAACAGAGATCATTAGGTGTCCTGTGCAAAATGTTTTGAAATAATACTGTTATTTCACTTGCCTGTGAAATTGCCTGTGACTCTCTCGGTCCGGTGAAGTTAGGACAGACTGAATATACTTTTTTGTTTTTTCCCTTTCCCTCCTTCCCTGCAAAAAATCTATCCTATCTATCAAATAATCTATCTATCCACAAATGATGGTTTGGGCAGATGAGGGGAGGGGTTACTAAAAAGCTATGAAAGCTTGAATGCTTACAACTTGTATTATGTGGTTTTTAGAACAAAGAACACACTACGGATCTCTTACTTTCTTATGAAGAAAGGTATTCCTATCTTAGGAAGTGAGGCTAGTGTCTCAAATTGTATGAATAGCATAGTTAGAAGGGGGATGGTAAGGTTAAGAGGTGTTCTAAGCTAAGCCTGGGGCGTGCTGGCATCCTGCTTTGCTGTGCACTACTTTGAATGTCTTACAGCTGACTGGCTCCACATGTGATCTGTGCCATGGCATTTCCGAGGAAAAAGTATTGTAAAGTGCTTAGCATGTTGTGGAAAATTCAGGCAAGTAAAGGTAAAAGTCTAATGGAGCAATATGTATGTGTATCTACTGTCTTATGGTCTACCAAGATAAAGCCTCTCTAGGTATGGCTGTGCAGGTGCAGCCGTCTAAAGGCTTGTTAGTCAGTTCTGGGGTCTGTACCCTCTCGTTTCATCACCTGAGTGCTCCTAAACTAACTGTGGATGTTGTTTCCATCTATGATTTAGTGTGTTCCACTGATCTTTAGCTTGTAGGTGAAATACCTTTCCAGAGTAATCATTGAAATTATATCAGTCACATGGAGACAACAAAAAATGAAATCTATGTTTATGTTACATTATGTCTGTATCTCAGTTTTCCAGTGATAAATATGGTACCTTGTTTCCCAACCAAGAAAAGTCTGCATTGTATTGGGAATGTAGGAATTTTTAAAAACGTTCGCTTGAATCTGTAATAACAAAGAAAAGGTATTTGAATATGTTAACTTTGTATAAATGGTCATGGTAGAAACACAGAGTGTGCAAAACCTTCCTTTATGATCTGCAGCTGAGACCTTTGATTGTGAACAGTAGGAACCTTAACTAAATCTTCACATAGTTTAAGAACTGTCACATTTTAGAATAATCCTCCATTTATGTTTCAGAAGCCTTGGTATTTGGTGTGAATGCATAAAATACAGATTCTATTAGAAATCTTGTGCTTAGCATTTAAGCAATAAATATGGATTCCAATAGGAGTGTGATAATGTTAAATGGTTTTTACTACTCCAAAAAAGTAAAAAAGGAAACTCAGGTTTCTCTGAAATACCATTTCACAAAAGCATGGCAAATTACACTGAAATTCTGTCCTAAAGTGTTAAATACAGTTAAACTGCAGGCCCTCTGAAGAAGAGCTAATTAAAAGCCAGAGGTTTTAGTCATTGATTTCTCTCAATGCCAACTGCAGCAGTTGCTTTGAAGTGTAAATATGGTCTGAATGCACTCATCTCTGAAATAGATGGAAAAATTATCAGTAAAAGA
>VZTN01016908.1:72205-84464 GCA_013400515.1 Erpornis zantholeuca | reverse complement strand
GATGTTGTCTTTGCTACCACCCAGAAAAGGCAGCATTCTGAATTCAGAGTGTATTTATCCTTCATGTCATTGTGTGCTAGACTGAAACCCACCAGCAGAATGTTTTCTAAAGCCTAGTTAATTCAAAAGAGGTGTTTTTGCACTCCCTACATATTTATTTACCTACTTTTCCACAGCAAAGCATGGCTTTAGTACCACTGTTCTGTAGAAAACCAAATAAATTTCAGTTTGGAGGAGCTGTGGCCTCATGTGGTCCAAGCTGCATATAAGAAAGGGTGAAGATGCTTTAGGCCTACTTTGTTAACAAAAAATGTGTAGCAATAAAGGAGAAGCCTTAAGAGTATCTTGTCCTTGATTCATAAATAAAGTTTTAAGCATGGTAGCATGGATTTTACTGGCCATGACATGTACTGGCAAATTGATAGCAGATACACAAGTGTGCTGTGTTTACATTTATATTCATGTAAATTATTGCTCTCTTACCAAGTTAGGAGAAGTATGATGGTGTGATGATAGTGATGCTTTTAGATTAAAATCATCACATTTGTAAACTAAAAGATATCCCATGTTACCCACATTCTTAGAGAGGGGAAGGTCTAGAAAAGCCATATTCTAAATACCCTGTTTTGATGATAACAAAATGAGTATTAGTTAAAATAAAGGTAAATAGTTGCAATTAAATTGACACTATGAAGAATCTACTGCCTTTTCCAGTTACTTTTATAGCGTGTGCTCTATTTATTTTCATGACAATATGTAGAATACAAACCAAAACATACATACAACCTTAAATACCATAGTTCTGTAACTGCAGCCACGATGTAAGTACAGCTGGTTACTGGAATTTCCCCTGCCCCAGATGGCAATAATGTTTACAGTATCACTGTTTCTTATGCCTTTGCTTTCCATATATACTCCGCAGTAAAAATCCATTTAAAATTTGATGGATTGTAAAGAATAATTCAGTTTGCTTATCTGCACTGGTGACAGTAGTGAAAGCTTTTATCAGCAAATTGGGCAAATACTGTCAAGACTATGCATCCTGAGTAGGTGGAAGTAAAACTGCTATTTTTGGTGATACTGGCAAACATAACATTATGGTCTGTCCTCACTGCCACTGAAGCTGTTGCAGAAAAAGTGGTATTTAATCACTGTTGTTATGAAAAGATGTTTAACATGCTGTTCCCTCATATTGAGTAATTTGAAAACTGTGCTTTGCACATTCTAGTGGAGGCCTGCTGGGTGGTGTGTTACAGCTGGCATTGCTCTCCCAAGGGTGCCCATCCCTCCTAGAGGAAACGTTCTGGCAACAGCACGGTGTTACATGCACTCTGCATTTGTAGCTCCAAGAGAAGTACAGACAGAATAGAAAATTAATTGCGGCTATAGGTGTCTCTGGTTTCTGGGACAGGAGTGGGGCAGTAAGGCAGGGTGGGAGAGCTTGCTGTAAGGTAGGCACTTAAGTAACTGAAATCCAGAACTATATTCCCCTCCTGATGGCTTAATAGAAGCAGAACTGATTATGTTAAATTAATCTCTGTTGTGTGATGAGAAATTGAGTGCTCTTTGTTCTAAAAAAGCAAATTTACAATATGTTATAGAAATCCTAATATGATATTCTTCTGCAATCCATTGTAATTATGTCATGTATGCCTAAGAAGAAAATCTATTTACATCACTTCTGTTTATTTAATTGTACACATATTCTAAAGATGCACCAATAGCTGTCAAGGTAAGGTTCTACTCAGGTAGTGCTTCGTGAAGACTCAAATCCTTCCTTTCACACTTCATTGCATGTTTTGAGTTTCTAGATTTTGTGCCCCAACTTTTTGAGTTAGCTGAGCTATCTAAATTGTATTCTTAAATTGTGTCTTAAACAGAAGATAAGAGAGAGAATTAATGCAGCAAGAACTTCTGTGGAAAGTAAGAAGCAGGAAGAAACTGTAACCTCTTTGATTGACAATACTATTTCTTGAGAATTATAATATCCAAAAAAAAAATTAAAAATCTTTTGGTGGTTCTTTAACTATGGAGACTTTTTTGTGCAAGCCCTTAATATAATTTTAAGTACCTGTAACTATAGAAAATGTAAGAAGTTGTCAGTTGTCTTAATGCATAAATGTAAATGTCATATTCACAAGCAGTTAATTACACTATATGGCAAAAGGCTTTACCAAGACTATGAATTAGTTTTAAAGCAGATAAATGTTTTAGTCATAGCCAAGTGCTGTTTGGGAAAGTGTTAAAGATTTTTTTTTCTTTATATCAAAATGCAAATTTCAGAAAACAACCTTGACAGTCATATTCAAAAATAGCAAGGTACTGTATTTGACTTGCTTCAGGAAGAATAAGAAACAGATGGTGAAGCATTGTAACTTTGAACTTATTTTTAGTTTGCTGATGAAAGAATGCTGGGAGACTAGTTGTCAGAAGTTGTAGCAATCAGCTATTTTTACAGGATTTCTGTATCTAAAGTTCTGCCAGCTCATGGTATAATATTTCTCAATATTTTCACCTCTGTGAGGTCACAGAGGTAGCTCCTTCACAGGCTGTCTCATGAGTCTGTAAGGAATGTGTGTATGAGGAGATTGATTTTCATAGCATGTAAAGGATTTTTGTGCCTGATGTAGGAGTGACTCTTTGCAAGTTGATGGATGCTGTTCAAGAACAATAAGCTATCATCATAGCCGAAGATTTTAGCCAACTGAGAGCCTCTCAGCTCAGTCTTACCATCTGTTTTACAGTTGATGACTCAGCTGGAGCATAGGGCTGCCAGGTAAACCTAATACTGCTTTGTCTGACAGTCTTGGAGGGTGAAGACACAAGTGCGGTCATAAGCCAAAGGCAGGCTGAAAAGATTTACCACTTTGGATTACCAGGCAACCTGGTGGCTTGAGGTTTAAGCTGTTACTGCTTAATAGGGAAGCCAAGGACACTTCTGAGAAATTGCTTTTTTCAAATCTCTGTTAAGTGAAGTTCAGTTTTTAGGGTTTCTTTTATAGGTTTTTACGCTCTCATTTACATTAGCCAGGAGAAATCTCCAATTTAATTTTAGAGTGTCAAGATGGGAATGTGATTGTTTACTCATAGATTTTTGATATCTTTTAATACTCTGTGAAAAAGCATCTCAAAAGGAAGTATGTTGCAAGGCTCAGTGCTGTCACATAAAATAGCTGTGCCCAGGAATCCTGAGAGACCTCAACCTGTCATTGATATTTCAAAGAAAATCAGATCTGCTTATCAACATCATTAAAATATAAATCAAAAGCAGTCTGTGGAGGTATGGATGGGAGAAGAAAGTCACCAAGCATTTGATTCCTTTGATTCCAAGCAAAGGAGTTATGAGAATAAACATTTTCTAGATTCTTGTTCTGTTGCAGAAAGTAGATGGTAATAGAGGTTTGTAGTTAAACTGTGCAGCCATTGTCAGATATGATGTCTTAATTGAACTTATCAGCCTGGACTTGTAACAAGGTAGAAAACAGTCTCTTTACACTTCCCAGGTCAGAGGTTGTTTTCTCCCTACTGTGTCCCTACAGCTGTCTTGCTGTCATTGGGCAGTGGAACTTCTGAGAAGCTCAGTGGCATCAGTTGTTCAAAAAAAACATATGAGCAGGTTCATCTGTTTCATCCTCTCAAAAATGTTATTGTTTTTCAAACTGCAAGGATGTCATGCTGCAAGGAAGTGTCTTCCATAATCAATCAACTCTGGACAGCTGCCCACTTCGTGCTTGGCTGGGGTCTGCACACAGAAGGGTTGTGAAACAGGATTTTGTTTTGACTCTACTTCCATTTTTGGGCTTGGATTATTTTCTGAATGTCATTTCCTAGTGTTTTCTAAAACCTTTACTTACAGTAAAAATAATGTACTTAATAAAGCTTCTTGGAGATTCTTGCATCTCCTCACAAGCTAGGCTGAACATAAATTACTGTTTCCCTCACAATTGTAGGGAGACCAAAACAGGAATAATTTATTTCATAAACCACTTTAGTCTCAAGTTTCTGTGGGTACATTTGATGCAGCTTATATACATCCACAAAATAGGAATAACAGTACTTTGGTATCTGTCCTTACCATGCTAATACTAAATAATACTTACCATGGTTGCAACTAAAATACTGTAGGTGGAGCTATGAATTATTATACAAGAACATCATTATTATACAAGAAAACAGATCCACAAGAATCAGTAGTGTTGTGCATCCATTACAAGCTTTTTCTTAAAAAATAAGAAATTATTTTGCTTGCCTCTTTCCACCATTATGCACAAAGAATGCTGAAAAAGTTTGTGTCTGGAAAATAATCTTGAATTGTGCTATTGAAGGCCGATATGCCTTCATGTTTCACTGGTCTCAATTCTGACCATAGTCCTTAGAGGGAACAAAGTTAGGGCTTCTGTCCTGATTCTTTAGTAAGTCTCCTGTATAGGTTTGGACAAGTTGCATTCCTCTATTTGTCTATCACACTAATGAGAATAATTAGGTATCAGATACACACCAAAATGTGTACAATGCTGAAAAACTGAAGGGGAACACCTAAGAACTTACTTAGGCAGTGGCTCTTTGAATAATAGGGAGGAACTGCCTTTGAATAATAGGGGTATTCTAGGCTTGAATGGCTCAAGTGTTTTGGTTTCTTTGGTATGGAGAAATCTTCTTTCATGACTCTATGCTTTGTCTCCTTTGGCTTCCTCATACAGGGTTTTTGACTGGGTTGTATGGTTCTTTTATATGGACTTTTCAAATCAAGGCCTCTTCTGGTACCGAATTCTGTCATTAGATGTCTGTCTAATGTTAGTTCCTGTTCCAGCCAGAGTAGATTTCAGCAAGCAGACCAAGGTTTAAATTTGAGATACACAAAAATGTACACACGGAGCCTATATACATTCATTAATTGTGAGTTTACAATTAGTCTATAACACATAAAAAGAAAAAGCACATTCAGTAAATTACAGGGGAGATGGGAAATAACCCCCTACTTGAGAAAAATGTAAACTCGAGGGAAGACTAAAAGTTACCTCATTTGAAAATTCTTTTGCCTGGCAAAATAAGGAACGTGTGAAAAGAAAGTCATTAATGCAGGGGCTCCTTAAACCATTTCCCAAGTTTTGTTTTATTCCTTCCTACTTTACATGTAGGCCTGTTTGTTTCTGCAAGGTAATGTATTATACGGGAAAGCTAAGAAAAATGTTACTTCTTTTGAGAAAGTGCTATATTACTTTTCATATATTTTCTATAACAAAAATCTCACTTGATTTTCCATACTTGTCTGTGTTAAAAATCTATGTGTTTTATTAGTCTTCACAACTAAGAAACTCTTAAACCACAAAGCAGGATCAATAAATTTCATAAGGCTAATTAATCTTACCATTTACAGTATTTTAATGAAGTAATAGTAAACATGTGCTCCATGCCCTGTTTTACATTCCTTTTAATTTAGATTTACCTTACACAGTTCATTGACAGTAAGGATAGTGAAGGAACTGGGAAGGAAATTTACTGAAAGTGACCTAACCAGACAGTGAATATTTAGGTTGAAGAAAAAGTACCTAATCAGACAAGTACACAACATTATGATGATCACAGGGATTCAATTAAAGCATAAGAGCGAGTTACATGGTTTGTAAATTATTCAGTCAAGTCTGAATGATACATAATACATCCCATATTTTACTTCTTGTTAGATTATTGCAAAGAAGGAAATCATGTGCCTAATGCCAAACACTTACTTTAATGAAAAATATTAAGCTAATATTTTTAGTTTTTAAGCTAATAAAACCAGAAATCTCTGAGGAGGTAACAGCCTAGAGGCTACATATATTTGGCAATCCCTATAATAAGTAAGGACATAGATATTTTTCACGTGTTTATTTATATTCCACATTTTTTTCTAATGTTACTTTTTACATTGAAGTTCAAAAATTTGTGTCATTTTGAAAAATGAGTTATTAGTGACATATTAGAGGTGCATTTTTCCGTTGTTTTAAAGGAGAGGAGGCACCTGAGTTATTTAATGTGCTTTCTTTAGATCTCCCATGCTTTTTTACTATAATAAAAATATATTACTAGATTTATCTGATATATTGGTTTCAACATTACAAAGTTACATAAGAGAATCCCCTTGTACTTAAAGAAAAATGCAATTATTTTCCATTCTGAATCTTCAGACTGCTGTTTTAGAAAATCATATCTGATTATTTGCTCAGCAGAAGATTATTGAGTTGATTTAGCTGTGATTTTACTTAACAAAGCTTCAACTGAATTCCTACTGTGGAGTCCAAAAAAGGTAGAGAGATATAAATGATACATTCAAACTGTGATTTTTGTGAACAGGGCCATCAATGCACCCCTCGGAGCTAATAGCGGAGATGAGAAACAGTGGGTTTGCACTGAAACAAAATGTACTGGGGAGAAACTTGACCGCAAATGATCCATCACAGGTAATATCAGTAAGCTGAAAATGTCTATAAATCTAAATGTGATTGCTTGTGAATTGTTACTTAATGTTTTCAAATATGCATATCCATAGGAAAGCTGAATAGCTATACCAGTAGAAAAATGTCAAAAAACTTACAGTTTTCCAGCTTTGTTTCATACAGAATGGTGAATCATAAATTACTTCTTTTAAAACCACATCTAGTAAATTAAATCCCTTTTCTGGGTGACTAGAAATTGAATTTTTCATAAAGGGGTGGTTAGGGCTTCTACTGCATACTTGTAGCACAGTGCTACCCTTGGGATGAAGTTTGAGGCAGTATGCACAAATAATTACTGCCAGGAATGCTATATCTGAAGGGGTTTTTTTACTTGATTCACTATTGTTCCAGTTACTGTTTCTGGGAGTGAAAACGGTTCAATTGCCTTTACTTAGACTGCACAAAGTATATTACTAATTGAGGTGCTTTAATAAAAGTGTAAAATGAAAGATTAATATACACTCCTTGAAATAACCTTTGTTCATAGGCAGGATAGTCAAACCACTAGTAAAGAGGGGATGACTGCAAGCTGGTCTTGAAATCTTCAGTAAATCAACAGCTCATTGGGCCTCCGCAGATGGATGTACCTTTGCCTTTAAAAAGCTATGTACCCCCAAAATTCTAGCATATGGGCACTGTTAAATGAATCATATTGGTATCAGTACGTTTGCTTTATGTTAGGTATTCTGGGGTTTCTTTGTAAGAGCTTTTTAATCTTTATTTCTTCTTTTGTCTTCTGAGTGTGGCTAAAATTAAAAACATCGCTGTGGAGAACTGTAGTGTACCAGATGCACATAATTTGAGAAATTCAGGGTCTTCAAAGTAGTTTTGCTTTGCTGATTGCGTTACTGTATGTAGATTATATGATTACACTATTTTGCATTGCTAGAAGACTTTGTGCACATTTAAAGGCTAATAACACAACAGAGAAGTAGATGTGTTACCCATTTTCCTAATGACTAAACCGAGACAGAAAAGTAATTTGCTTAAATTACTCTGAGTTCGAGCAGGACTAGCATCTTACCTATTCATCCAAGCGTGATAACAATGGAGTGACTTATCCTGGGGAATCGTGGGCTCCAAAATTGGCTCATTTTTATTAACTATTTCAGAAATGTTTCTTTCCCCAGCAGGAATTTTTTCATATGTTAGTAATAACTCATGTTGTATAACCCCCACATTATAACACCTACTCAGCTCTGAGAGAGAATGTTGGGGTTTTTCACTTGGCGGTGGGTATTCTCCTCTAACCAAAGTGTCTTAGGCTGCCTTAGTAATACAAATGTATTTCGGTCTGTGCAAAAATAAGGTACATAGAGGCACCACTTTTAAAACTGAAATTTGAATGAAGATGTTATTTTTATTTATACGAACCTAATGTCTTACTGCATTTTTCTAGGAGTTTGTTACAAGTGAAGGAGATGATGATCCAGAAGTTGAATTTTTAAAATCACTGTCAACCAAACAGAAACAGAAACTTCTAAGGTATGTGTGGTACCTAGTGGAGGGGATATGTATCACCAGTAGTTCTGACTATATCCATCATTGCCACTGTAACTCTCTGGTGCCATTTAGCACCATCAGTACAGAAGAAAATCAGTTGAGTTTAACATACACTACAAATGGCATTATGTACCATGATTTTTTAGTCTAGTTTCGGTGCCTTTGACTGGGGCTCATTTCCAATTTAAGTGGGACACTGCACTACTAATTGGCTCACTAAAGATGCTGTGCTGCTATTTTAAAATATTATTCTGCACTCCATTGTTTACAGTATCTTCTTCTATGATTAAAAATTCTGTGTTCTTGTGTACTGGTTTACAACTTGACCAAGTTTTTCTTCTCCCTGTGGCTGAACTGAACCTGACCCTGCACCCCAGGGCCAAGGCTGGCCCAGCTGCACCCTGTGCTTGTGCCAGGGTTTGCAGTTCACTGTTCCCTGTGGGTCTGAGTTAATGAGGTTCCCGTCCTTTGCTTTTATCCAACTGATTTTGTGTGCCTGGTGACTTACACTTTTTTTCTCTCTTAATTTGCAATGTTATCCTGAAATAACCTCAAAATATTTAAAATCAAAAATACTGACTACTGACAGGTAGATCCCATACAGGCATACAGATAAAACGAGCTTTTAGGTTAAAAGATACCACATATGTGGGGAGTGGGAGGACGGGGAGAAGGTGAATGGCTAAGCAGGTACCTGAGTAGGTAGGTATATATGCTATTCACATATGTAATAAATAATTCTCTGAAAATGGTTGGCATATTTTATGTTCCTTTTAAGTAAGGAATGTGTATGTAGTTAGAGTAATTTAAAATGTTAATTTTGTTTGAACTTCTGCTGGCCCAACACACAGAAATTTTTATAATGCTTTATATTTTACAAGTTGAAGTTTAGGAAATATTTGGGTCCTTTAGGCTTTACTAGTCTGAAGGGATTTTTTTAATACACTGGAAGCAGCTTCATTATTCAGTCTCTGATTTTCTAAGCATAAATAAAAAAGCAAAATGAAAACTGTGAAAGTAGTCAAACAGCAGTGAATGCATGTGCATGATGGAATATCATATATTTACAGATAGCAAATGCAGGTTTCTAGTGAAAAAAGGTTACTTGGAATATCTGTATTATTTGCCTAAAGAAGTCGAAGACATATGTTTTAGTCTCAGTTTTCATCGTTAATGTAAAATGAATACTGATTGCATTTTTTCATGTTCAAAATACGTTTTTAAAATGCACAAACAAAAGCAGCAATGATTTTCTAAAGTCTCCAGAGCAGCCTGACAAGGGGAAAAAAGCACTGCTGAATGTATTTATTCCTAGGTAAAAGGCCCAAGGTGACATCTCTTATTTACCTTTTTGAAAATTAAAGAATTAAAAAATCATATTACTCCTGTTTTGAGGGAGCAGCTGTGGATTACATACTATGAGTAATGTCAGGTTAGAAGTTTTAAAATGAAACTTTGCTGAAAAAAAGAAAATAATTCAATGTATTTTTGTGGAAATGAATGTATTTACTGTGTAGGTCATCAGAAGTAATGAACTTGAAAAGACAATGACTTTGTAATGTAGTATATCTTAACATGTCTGATTGTGCCACTCTTTTATTTTGAAAATAAAAGGAAGTTGGATCGTCTAGAGAAGAAAAAGAAAAAGAAAGATAGAAAGAAGAAAAAGCAGCAAAAGAAAAAAAGCAAAAGTAAACACAAGAAACATAAGGTGAGATCCTCTTCCTCATCCTCTAGTGAGACTTCAGTAAGCAGCAGTGACAGCGAGACTGACAGCAGAGATAAAGCAGCACAAAAGAAGATGGATTCTAAGAAAAGAAAAAAAGACAAGTTTTCAGAGGCTAGCAGCAGCAGTGATTCAGAAGGAAAGGCAAAAACGAGGAAGGAAAAACTTTATGAAGATCTCTCCAGTAGTCACGGTAACAAGGACAAAGATAGGGAGAAGTGCAAGCTTTTAAAGCAAGACAGTTCTGCAGAGAACAACAAATGGAACTCCTGTGAGGGAGAAAGAAAGTCTACAAGCAGATACCACAGCACCAACACGAGAGAGATGGAAAGAAAGGAGAAGGACAGTAGAAGCCAAAACATGAATGAAGGTAGCAGGAGAAGCCCGTGCTCAAATCACAGCAGTTCCAGGCAAAGGCACATGAGAAGAAGTCCAAGTCAAAGCCCTGGTGAAGAGCAGCACAGGAAAAATGAAACCAGAAGCCCCAGCACAGATGTACACAGAGAGAAGAAAAAATGTAGAGAAGGCTATGGGGACAAGTGCAGTAAAGTAGAACACAGAGAAAGGAGCAGACGCAGTAGAAGCAGAAGCAGAGAAAGGAAAAAAAAATAGTATAGAGGACAGGTGCAAACAAGAATTTCTCTGGGTTTTGATGAATACCTTTAACAAGGGCTCAATTACATGCTGCTGTTCATTTTCCAACTAGCATTTCCTACATAAAGCCAACAGCATCCATTCTATCATGTTGGAATATTTGTAAATTAGGTATAAATGTTAAGGTATTTTTTTACTATCTAAATATGCTAATTGGCAAATACCTCTTGTATACATGCAGTAATTCCGTAGACCTGACTTTAGGATTTTAAAATATTTAAAAGCAGCATGTGATACTCTTGGTTTCATCCATGATGATTTCTGTTTAGATGCAACTGTGAGGGGGAGCAGAGGAAGAAGCCTCTGGGATATGCTGAATGCTAACAAACATTTGAGATAGTTGTGGATAAGATCACTCCTTCAGATATCAAAGCATTGTCTTGTAGGGGGTTTTGTTTTTTTCATACTGAAACATTTTTCCTAAAGTTCCCTGTAAGAGATCAATTTCATGAGTTAAAACAACAGACAGACATAGTTCACATAAGTGTGTAGCCAACATTTTTTGGCCTCCTGCAGTGTATAGCTTGGTCAAGGCTATCTAAACATCTTGAACCCCTGTTGATATGTGTCAGTACAATGTCAAGTTATTGTTCAATAATCTCTCAAGACATGAAAGGAATATTTACTGCCTCAACTGCTTCAGGTATTTCATTGTTTGTGGTAGTAAGTTAGTGTAAATAGTCATCCTTTTGTTTTCATGAACCTTTTTGTGGTTTTAGTGATTGTCAGACATTTTCTGCATACACTGTTATGAAGATAAACTTATATAATAAAATACCTTATTCTTTAAAACCAGTAATAATTGCCATCTTCTACGGAGTTCTGAGTCAGTACAAATGCACAAGGCAACACTTCACAAGGTTTTTATTGCAAAGGAAAGGCTTCTCTGCCCTTTCAGCATGGCAGATGGAAGTACATTAGTTAGTGGACACGTGAAGCAGAGCCACCGTGCTCAGTATTCCTGCAACTTTCTTACCCTTCGCACTCACAGGACAAATGGGACTATCTTTTATTACCAGTCCACTTCTACTTCACTCAAAAGATTTTCAGCACTGCACAGAGTATAATAATACATGGTGAAAGTGACCTGGCTTATCGTTTAAGTACATGTGAAGAGTTTGAAAGGGTGAACCATTAAGGGATGTCACCTTTTCAGTGTGTCCGCATTAGGTTGCTCTGGGCATTCTTGCTGAAGTAGCTGGGAGTTAAAGAGCCCCTGCAGTAAAGTCGCCCCCCTATATTGAAGTGTGGAAGCTCTGATTTAGAAAGAACAGGAGGAGACTGCCAAAATGTCTGTTTAACAATCTAAACAAAACCTCTCGTGAAGGATTTATTATCCTCCTGTGTGAGAGAGGACAGTAATGTGATAGAGGAAAAGGCATATTCTGGTAAAACATTTTCATGTAAGTGCAGCAGGAAAGATATGAGTAACTGGAAGATGCCTCTGTTCCAAAGATGCCTCTGTTCCTCCTCTCCAGTTGTTTTGTGTTTGGCTCAGGAACCTGCCAACAACAAAGCAATCAACTCGCATCTGAAGAAGAGTGGACATCTTGACATCCACAACTCTACACTCTTTTGTGGGCTCTGCACTTTACTCCTTTTCATGTAAACAGTGCACTATGTGTATCCTGCCTTTTCACATAGGAAGAGACTGGCAGAAAAATCATGACATTTTGGATGTATCTGTCTCACACTACGTGTAGAACAGCTTTCAAACAAACCACTCATCCTGCCAAGGGAAGGTTGGTGTGGTTGTGGAGGCAGTGTCTTACTGCTCCCCGTACCTTCCCTAGGCCAGGTCGTGTCCCCTCACCTATACGGAAGCGACCCTCGGGCCCCAAGAGGGCGGCTGCGGGAGGGTGCAGCCACCTCGCCACGGCGGGGCCCGGCCGGGCTGCCC
>VZTN01016908.1:37612-67210 GCA_013400515.1 Erpornis zantholeuca | reverse complement strand
CGGCGGCGCCCGAGATCATGGCGCTAGCCGCCGCCACCGCCGCGCTGGAGTCCGTGTAGGAGGGCAGCACGGGCTTGAAGCCCTCCTGGGTGAGCAGGTGCTGGCTGGTGGAGAGCAGGTGCGAGGCGGCCGTGGAGCCCAGGCCGGTGGAGCTGAAGGCGGAGTGGGTGAGGGAGCTGAAGTCGGGGTTGTAGGTGCCCAGTTGGGAGTGCAGCGAGGCCTGGGGGGCGCCCGAGTGCAGCGAGCTCTGCAGCCCCCCCGCCGGGTTCTGTACCTCAAGCCAGGAGCCCGGGTTGGTGTGCACATCCCACCAGGAGGAGGCCGCTCCGTTGGCCACCTCGCCCGCCGAGAGCGTGGAGTGGAAGCCCGACTTGTACCAGGACTCGTAGGGGTGCGCCATGCCCACCCGCGGGTAGAGGCTCTCGGCCGCCGAACTGTGCACTTTGGAGATGAAGGCCGACTGCCCGCCGGGCTCCTGGGGGGACACGCCCGCCGCCGCCGCCGAGTTGGAGAAGAGGCCGCCGTAGTCACTGCTGAAGGCCGAGGAAGTGGGCGAGGTGGAAGCCAGGCAGAAGGCGCTGTTGGCGGTGCCCGTGCCACTGGCCAGTCCGTTGGAGCCCCTGCTCGTGGCCACCGTGAAGCCCGAGAGGCTGGAGCCCAGGTTGCAGCTGGAGGTGGAGCGTTTCCAGGGGTGGAAGCCCCCTTTGGCAAAGGCGCTAGACTCGGGCAGGGTGGTCAGGGGACTAGTGTTGCCGATCTTGTTGCAGGTGGCGGCCAGCATGGCCAGGGGAGTCGTTCCAAATCTCGGCTCTTCCTGCGGGAAGAGACAAAGCCGGCCCGTCAGCCTAACCCTTGCCACCTCGTCAGGCTCCCGCGGGGACACGGCAGCTTGGGTAGAACCGCGGCTCAACGAGCGGTACCGCGGAAAAGTTTTCTCTTATTTTGGAGGAAGGCTGCAGCCCTGCCACTCTCGGCACAACTCGTTTTCCGCCGGGGACCGGCCTGATCGCCCGAGAGATTTACATCGCAAGCGGATCCCGACGGGGACAAGCGACACGAGTGTTCCGAGAGGGCTGCTCGAGCGTACCGCCGTTAAACCAAAAATCCCGTGGGAACGAAATGCGGCGTCTCCTCGAGCAACCGTACAGGAGCGACGGAAAAAAAGAGAGATGGCAGCAAGGCGAGCAGTGTGCGGAGCCTTCCGACCGTAGCCTCGCGCAACGCCGGGCTGGCGAAAATCTTTGGAAATCGAGCGTAGATCGAGTTAAAAAAACAAACAAACGAAAAAATCCCAAACCAAACCAACAACAAAACAAAAGAAAGCAGAAGCAGCGCGGCTTCTCTCCGGCCCAGCGAGTTTTTAGGCTAAACTCTTTGGGAACGACCCGATGGGCAGCCCGCAATGAAATCCCCCGAGGCGGGCCGGGATCACATCCCATCCACGGGTCCACGCGATTTGCGCGAGGGGCAGCCACAACGCGGCGGCAACGACAGCTTTTCCAGGGGGGAGCCGCGAGGAAGCGCGCGGTGCGACTTACCCCGAGGATAGACGTAGCCATAGCACGTCCGTGGGCTGGGCGGTGGGGCGGAGGGGACGGCGCTCGGTGAGCGCCCCGCGCTGCCCGGCGGCACTAAGGACACTCCGGCGCGGCGGGGCCAAACTCTGCCTAAGTGCGGGCAGCGCCCGCTTTGAAGTACCGCTGGCGGCGGCGCTCGCCCAATGAGGGCGCGGGCGGAGCGGCCCGGAGCGGCCCGGNNNACTCCCGCCGCCCCCGCGCCTCTGCCCGCCGGGGAAGCGGGGAGAGCCGCAGAGGGCAGGAGTCGAGAGCGAGGTCAGCGCCGGCGGAGGGCTGTTGTCACGCCTGACGCTGCTCCGCTGTCGCCTGTAAACTGTGCAGGAGGTGTCCGATCCCCCGTTGCTGGTGTAGTCACCTGCGATCCTCGCTGCCCGTAAACCATATCTGCGACGCTTTTATTCAACAGGCCCTTTGCCTCCTTTTCGGGCCATTTGGGAGCTGTCCGTGTTGGATACAAATAACCTAACAGCGCCTAATTACATTCTGGGAAAACACGTTAAATTTTTTCGTTGTTTTTCATTACTAAATGCTAGAAGTGATTTCGTGCACAACATATTTCTTACCTTCATTGCAAAAGGAACTGAGGAGGCTTTGTGGTTATAAAAAGTGCCAAAAAATTCCAAAGGCAAGGGGGAACCGCCAGGCATCCCTTTGCTCTTGTATCAGGGCGGGAGAGGGGACAAGGGGCATTTGACATCCTGTCGCTTAAGATAGGGGATATTATTTTACAGAGTAATCTTCAGCGAAACACTTTGAAAGTCAAATTCGCAGCCTGCAGCACGTTTTTCAAGCCTCATATACTCCCGTGGAAGCAGTGCTGCTAATGGCAGAAGGCTTGCTCTCTCCTAGCAGCAGTGCTAGGGCGCTGCTGGAATAAGCCTCCCTAGCACTTGCCTGTGGCCTCTGCACTGTGCACACTCTACGCACCCAGTGAGCGACAAAGACTTTACCTGCTCTCTGCATGTGCGAAATGTAAGTCCAAACCTCGGCTCCTCAATGTCTTGCAAGCCAGTCCCTTTGATTTGTAATTATTGGAGGCTTCTTAAGTAATTGGCTAGAACTTGCCCGTACTGTGCCCGCGGAAGATCAATAGGCGTACAACTTTTCATCATCGCGGTCGGCTCTGTGAGAATGGGAATAGGAGCTTTTCCCCTTCCTTTTTGCCGTTCCCAGTGCAGCTGAGTACAGTTCTGAACCAGAAATATGAATGTGTTCAAGCAACGCCGGGCCCTTGCTCTGCATTTCAGTCAATATTTCCTTCTTGTCAGTGCCGCCTCAGCCATCTAGTCTAAAACCTTCTAGCAGATGCAAAATAGGCATCGCTTAAGAACAAGATGGAGAAACTGGGAATTTGAGATTATTATTTTGCTTTCCTTTACATGTTTTTATATATATATTTTTTTTTTTTTTTGCATGTGTGTGTGTGCTTAAATAAGGTGGGCATTGCGTTTTCTTCTACATTGTGTTATGCAATCTACAGGACGACTGCCGCGCTAGGAAGGATGTCCCTGGAGATTATCTTTTATTTAAACGTCTAAGGCTATTTTCAAAGGACGCTCGCCTTTTTGTCGCCGCGTATTAAACAGAGTCGGGGCAGTAGGAGAAAATACTGTTCTGCGCTTAATTCTTTCCACATTGCCGGCGCAGGGGTCCGGGTAGTGCATGGCAAACCCTTCCTTCAAAAGGTCTGCCCGGAGCAGATCCTGAACAGCGGCTGTACCCAGGGGGGCTGTAGCGCTCGGCGGGTGGAGGCAGCAGAAAGGCGGTGGCGGGGGGAGCGACATAACCCCCGCGGGTGCGGTGAGGAGTCCGACAGGGGCACCCGGGAGCCATCGCCCAACAGGTGACTCCTTCCTTCTTTCCTTCCTCCTTTTCTCCGGGAGGAAACTCGTCCCTTTCCTTCCCAGGAGCCTGCCGTGGTGGTCGTCAAGTGGCAGCGCGGCGCTTCTGGCCAACCCCAGGGCAGCGGGGGGAGAGGGTCTTTCCTCTCATCTTGGGGAAAGTCATCAATAAAATGCGGCTGGAAGGCAGATCGAGAGCGTGACGTTTAAAAATGTTGCCTCTACATCAGCGAGTAAAGGCATCCGCTGCCCGCTTGCGCTCCCACAGCAAAGTGGGGATTCTGCTGTGCCTGAAGACTGGAGGGCGGCTCTGCCTGCCGCACATCCATCTCCTCGCCCCTTTGTAGTCGGAAAAGTAACTAAAACCCGCAGGAACGAGGCAGGCGGTGGAAAGGCTGAGCGAATGGCGGTGGAAGGGAGAACGCTGCTAAAATCTTTAGGGGGTCAAGTATTTTCTGACAGATTTTTTTCATACTCCAAAAATCGAGTTTTTAAACAAAGATCAATGTGTTATGCTAAAGTGTTGAGCTGACTGTTAAAACATTTGGGGGGATAATGACAATGTAACAAAGGCCTGGTTTGGAGTGAATCATCACCCTTTTAAAAGTTAAAGCAATTTTCAGGAGAATAGCTTTCAGCAAATGCTTTACATTATTCAAAACGGCCAAATAATGCTCTATTATAGAGCCTGAATGCTGCCAGTCAGCCCATAAGTGCAATTTGTGCAAAGGCTCGGTGCCTTATCTCCACTTCTTTATAAAGAGGTGAATATAAAACAATTTCTTCCAAACCCAGACAGAGAGCACGAAAATTGCTTCCCTTTCTGCAATCAGGGCAATTTAACTGGAGTGCAATTAGCACTATTAAATGTCGATTCTGCATAAACAAATCTGACTAAGAAGCGAAAGTGGGGTGAGAACCTCATATAAACTGAAACTGATTTTTTAAAATTATGTATCCGGGTCCTTTACAATTGATCCATGACGTTTTCATCTTGGAATATATTTACATCATAAATACATTACAGTTAAATCAACATAAGTCTAAAAAAAAAAAAGAAAATCTCAATATGAATACTAATAAAGAATAGCCTAATTAAATGCAACAGTTCACTTCCTTTGAACAATATTGTTTCCCATCTTCTCTCTACGAGTGTCTTTTGATCTGTGCAACTACTAAAGTTGCTGTCTTTAGGAGGTAGAGCTGGGAAACAATTCGTTCATTACAGATGGTTGGGAAGCTCCTGGGTTTATATTCAAGAGCATCAGATGAAATGGCTCGTCTGTTCAAAAAGAGCTCTGGGAAAGAACTGCCAAATATTTTCCAAATAAATCGATTTAGCAGCAGTTAAATGTAAGGTTGCTGTACAATTTCCCATGCATCCTAGGAGGGGCATGGAGTTTTACCCAAGGATGTTACGGGTGGGAAGGGGACAAACCCTTCCAAGTTTAAGAGAAGCAGCCTAATTTTCTGCCAGACAGAAGGGATGTGGGCAGGAAACAGGCAAACTGCTCATTGCCGAGATAAATAATTGCGTCCTGCCAATTTTTTTTTTTTTTAGCAACAGTTCTTCCGTGCGAAACCCCCTCCCCCCCTCAATTACACTCTTCATTTACGTGATCTAGAAACCAGTATTGATTATCAGAGCAACTCAGAGGGGTACCTGGTGATAAATTAATAACTTCAGTTAGGAAGAGGCTTCCCTACTATTCTGCCCAAGACTAGATACTACAAGGGAGAAGGATATATAGAGATAGTGTTAAAATACAGACCTTGGTGCCTGTTGAGTCCACTGAATTCTTTCCACTATAGAGGTTTTTATTTGTGGGTAAAGATGAAGTGCAGCTTTTGATTAGAAGGAAATCCTTTATAGCTGATAAAAAAGGAATGAACACTGTGATCAAATAGATCATGGAAATTAAATGAAAATTATGGCAATCTCCCACAATTTCTGCTTGATCTTTCATATGATGTTTGTTACATGGTGCACTCCCCTCTCCTCCTGCCCCCTGCACACTGAGCCCCGAGGTGGAGCACTAGGCTGGGCTTTCATCTTTTCCTCGATCTTTAAGGTGACACTATTTAGGAGTAGCAGGGAGACCCATATTACCCTGTGTTTCAAAAATCTGCACAATAGTTTCAGAAATCCTGTCGCCTACTGAACGCAGTCAAAAGCGTGTCTGTGGAATTAATTCTCTTCCGCTAAATTTATTTGGACCGTGTATTTTAAAGCTCCCTTGTTCTGTTTATCTCAGCCGGAGACACGTTAACAATTCAAGGGAAGACTAGTGTCAAAGGAAGGAAGGTGACTGCCGACTGGATGATGATTTTAATTACTACAATTATTGGGAGATTATTCAACAGCATCATGGATTTGTTTTCTGCCTTGGTAGGAAAGTCTGAGGAACATTGTGCGAAGAGCATTGTACGAGGATTTTACCTCTTGGTTCGCATGCTTTCCAGTGCTGTTACGATGCATAGGTTAGGCATGACAAGCTCAGACTGCAGCAGGTTGGAAATTCAGCCAGTGCTAGCGTTCAGAAAGCTTTCTTAAAACGCAGGTGTTTCTAAATAGAAAGAGTTTAATTAGTAAGTGCTTGGACCCAACGTTTATAGAGCGTGAAACCACCTTTCCACACAAGTCCATTAAAGCAGCTCTGCTGACTCGGTAATGAGGTGTGTGCGGTGAGCAGGGCAGCGGCGGCCGGGACGGCGAGCTCGGCGGTCCCTGGTAGCACCCGGCCCGCNCAGCCTCACCGCGGAAGAGTCCTGTCCCCACATTTCTCCTAGCATCCCTCTTCCGGTACCCTTCTAGCTTTTTATACCACGTTTTCAGCCAGGCGTGACTCAGAATGTTGATTGTGATTAAGCAAGCTGTCTATCTACAGATAGAGATATGTGGCAGCGTAATAGGCAGGATGATTGACATTACAAAGTTCTCTTCGGTCCGCAATGACCAATAAATCCTCCTGCAGCTTTTGCCATTTAATGAATTGCTGGTTTGGTAGAGGACAATATGACAGACCCCCATTTCTATGTTCCCTTCTCTCCCTCCCCTCCCCCCCCGTCCTGGGATTAGGGCAAGGAAAGAAGGGGAGCCGTTCATTATGGTCTTTCTGTGTTCTGTAATTACTGGAACTCGGGCTTAAGGTGAATTTCAGCTCAGATCATGAACCATTTCACGTTCAGATGCAAGCTTGCAATACTTTCCTAGTGGCAATTAGGAGCCTATTACAAGCCATTAGATTGATCAATGTACCTTAAACAATGTGAATGATTTATATGGCAAAGAAAAAAATCTTCTTACATCCATTGTACTGTTCCAGCGACCAACCTGGCCCAGTGTCTCCATTCATCACAGTTTTAAACAACAAAAGCAATTTATTTAGAAAAACTTAAATGCAAAGAAACAGGCTCAGTTCTTCGTCATGTAGGGTATCTGAGCTTTATCTCTTTATTGTCAAGAGATGTAGGCTGGAAGAATTCGAGTTTGTGGGGGAAAAAGGGAGGGGTGAATTTGCTGTTTTCCAAATAGATTAATTCACCTTGTACCTGAAAGAAGAAACAAAGAGACCCCTGACTGCTTCCTCAAGAAGACACTAATCTGCCGTGCATACGCAACACAAGGACGAAAGCAGTGGCTTACACATGTGTTCAACAAAGTGTTTGGTTAGATTACTGTAGCCTTTTTATGACAGTGGGGACACAGAACCATGACCCTTGGAAGTTCCAAGGCAGCTAAGGAGTGGAAAGCCAGCTGGGATGTGCCAGCTGATGGAGGGACTGGGTAGGTGCAGTCTTCTCCACCGTGGATGATTATTCTAACCGTTCTACAACTGAGAAAGTACAAAATACCAGCTGCTGTGAAAACCAGAGCTGCTACCCTGTAGGCCTTGGGTCTGTCTTTATTTGCCTCCTTTCAGAAGACCCAGGGAACCTCTCATATCTGGAAAATTCCTCCTAGTTCCTGGCAACCCCAGAGTGAAGGGTTGGGAGAGACTGGTGACTTTGCACTTGCCACCCATTTGTTAGGGAGACAGGGATTCAGTTCAGGAAGAACAGGACCATGATTTGCCATTCATTGAACAGATGCCCTCTGTTTCTTGCATTTTCCTTACCTTTTTGCTAAGCTTATTCACCTTGATACTTAGCACTCAAAAATTAGTCTTCTCTATACATACCGAGTGACTGAATGGATCTTTGGCTTGGTGTTAAACAGTTCTGACATGCTCCAAATTAAAACTGCTGAAAAACAAAACCCCACACATGTGAACTAACTAAGCCATTCTTTAAAATGTGACTTTATTGGGACCAGTGGAACTGGTGACAGTTTTTGTTAGAAAAAAAGCCAAAATGTCTGTAAGTCTTGGTTCAGCTGAAAATTTATTTCGGAATATCATACAAGAGAGAATGTTATTAATTTAAGATTTCAATTATTATTTGTGTTTCAGCAACAATCTGGTCTCTGAAAATTGCTACAATGCTTGTCAAAAGTCACTGTTTTATCCCATAATTTTCTGCAAGGAAGTAAGCATAGAGCTCCTCAGTATCAGTGCAAAGAAAAGAAACAAGGGATGGGTGTCAAGTTCTATCAAGAGATACAGCTCCTTAGCTACAAAACGTGGATACAGGCATTCCTGATTTTCCAAGCTGTCCATATAGGATTAATATTATTCCCTTATTTAGTTATCAGCTGCTTGCTTTCTTGCTATAAAGAATTAGTAAAACACAATATCAACCCTGTAAAACCAAATGATAGCTTCAATAGGAATAAGAGCTGTCCTCCCCCTTCCCCAAAGGAGATCCCGCATCAAGAAGAGTGTTTATGTTGAGAGAAGAGCATTTCTGTTGAGTCTGTCATAGTCTAAACCCAGTTCTTCTCTCTCTTGTAGACCCAAGGCTATCCAGAGCTTAACCCATAGAATCAGCAGTGTGTCCTGCTTACCTTAAACTTGTTCTTTATCGTGGAGGAGACATCAAAGAAGAATAAAAGATCTGGAGGCCCCTTTCCAAGATTTTTTAGAGATTGTCCATTTAGTCACATTGTGCTTTAAAGTATTTTCCTTTTCCAAAGCTTTGCAACTCTCTTTGCCCAGGAGAGTTGCTGGGCCAATCTCCTCAGGACATGTTCTGGCCTTCCTCTACTTTAAGTATTGCTATGAAAACAGTCTACTTGAAGGGATTTCTGCAATCCTGAACTACACATATACAAAAGCAGCCTATGCTTCCTTATATGCTGTTTCAGGCCCTTGCATTCCAATCTGGCTTGCATTGCCCTTTAATTATCTGTCTTCTTATTGTGATCAAGTGAATTTTTACTAATCTCCACATTTATTGTTAAGGTAAATAGATGCTGCTTTTAATCAGTATGGAGGGCCAGACCAATGCAGTTTGAAGTAACTTAAGTCAACTATAAAGGATTCAATGTGTGTATAATTACAGAGGACGTCAGCTATTCACTCCAGTCTAATTCAGTGTCTCTTTAGAGACAGACCTCTTCCTATCCCCTGCTCCCTCTCTCACCTGATTTGCTCCCCACTGCTTCACAAAGCCAGCAAGAAGTGGAAGCCAAGCCAGCAGCAGCCCTCCTGAACTTCAGGCTGGATTAATTTAGTGGATTGGAACTCCTAGGTGAGTATAAGCATATGGGTACAATATAACACCTTCTTCCAACAAAAAAGATTGATTGCATCTTAGCCTCAGTATTAAATGTGCTATTATCAGAAGACGCTGGAATAATGCATGCAGTCACTTTAAAAGAAAGCAGGTTTCCTTTGCAAGCATACTTATTATTTCAATAGTATTTGAGAACTAGTTTAATAGTGGCCACGTTGTTGCTTACTAAAATATATTTGAATTGAACACGTATATATCAAGGTGTTTTTTCTTAATTTTAGTTTGAATTATTCCTGAAGTTCTCATTAAATTTACCATTTGTAAAGGACAGATTAAATGAAAATGGCTTTTAGAAAAATAGAGCTGGAAATTATTTTGACCTTTGTGACCTGGAAGAGGTGATAATTTGCTGCAGCACTAGATACTGGACATATCTGACATTTCAGGTATTCCCTCATAGTTTCAGGCCTTTGTACAGATGAACTCCACCTGGGACAACTCAGCAGTCAACTTTTTGTTACCTTACTGTAAATGAGAAGACTACAGCTGTCTTAAGCAATATAGGTGGACACTACCAGTGGAAAATTAAACTTGGGCAAGGGCAATGCTAAGAAAAGAATGTCTATTATCCACAATAATGGTCCTAACATTTTCTAAACAGCTATTACCAGTGTCTGTCCATAATTGTCGTTGTTACAGTAACATTGCAATTTTTCTTTCTGAACAGTTACAGAAATCTCTCTCCACTGACTTTTCCATATGTAAACAACCTATACAGCATTTTGTAATGTAAAACAAATGTGGTAAGTAGGTCCCACATTAAAAAATCATTTTGAGTGGAATGTCTGAAATGCTCAAGGGATTTTGGGGGGAAGGTTAGAAAATACCACTGCTTGCACTCAGTTTCCAAATGGATTCCCATATATGCAGATGAGTGTCAGTAGGACCTATAGAGCACATTGTTGCTGGATTTGGATTGTCACTGAGAACAAATAACTCACTTTCTCTTTTGCAAAATGATGCAAAATAAGCTATAGTGGATTTTTGTTATGTAATATTTCTCATGGCTTTTACCGCACATGAACGTAACTGAATTTTAATATTGACAATAAAAATATTTGTCTATCTAGAAAACAACATGACTGCAAAATTCCCAGTTACAGCAAAACAATTAGAAGCCAAAATCTCTATCATCTCACCCCTCTATTTGTAATCTTTTTAGATAAAACATGCTAGTTACTCTAATTGAAATGTGATTCTCTGTAGGGGCAGACCATTATACACCTCTGAGGGATTGAAAGCAGTGAAACAAAATGCAAATTCCACATTTCTAAAATCTCATCTCCATATTAAGAAATAGAATTTTCACAATTCCCATGCTGTACTTAACACAGTGTAACTTGATCCTCCATGATGTATTTTGGAGGAAATTTAACAAAGCTCCAAGGTTTGTTCACCTGAGACACGTACAAAAATGTGTCCTCTTTGTCTGTTTTTTTGCAAACATCCTGGCTGAAAGCACAGCTCTAAGAGGAAGAACAGGCAGTGTCCTCCAGCTCTTTCCTATTACCACTGTATATACATCAGTATGTAAAATCAAGTAGCCAGCCCTTTCAGCCAGTATCCAATATGTTATGCACTAACTTCAAAAGAGACTCTATCTGGGGGAGGATTACATGCTCCTATTCAAAGTAAGATGTTCAAGTTAGTGCATACAGAAACTTGTGGAAATTTTCTAAAAAGGTGTAAAGTGTAAAACACAATTGCAGGCTTTGGAAAGATGTGTTGCATGATGCTTTAACTCCAAAAACTGCTTTGGAACCCTCTTTTCCCAGCAGTGTGGGGGAGTGCTGATTTCCAGAACACAGAGATGTGATACTGCATTTTTCCAGGGAGTAGCTGTGGTACCCACAGATTGACCAGCCACATTCCATGAAGCAACAGGAGCACAGGAACACCTCCTTGTGCCAGAAGTGCATACTGGAGATGCTGCAGAGTGTGGTTTATTGCCGTGTGAAGGACAGACTGAGCCTATATAAAACCGGATGTTCTAATGGTGTGCAAAAACCTGCAGTATCTGGAATTTTGCAGCTCCAAGACCAAAATTTTGCAAACACTAATTATTTGCAGATGGTTTTTGGTTTGGTTATTTGCAGTTAAGGCAAATTTGGTTATTTGCCTTAACTTACTTACAAGTGTGAGTGTCTGCACACTCACACGTGTAAATGCATAAGGGAAAGGGAGGGGATTTCTGTAAATAAACTGCATAAAAAGAAAACCAAATAGTCAAACTAACAGCTTGGTAGTCTGATATTAAATTGCCTATTGTTACAGTATTTTTCAAATAGCTGTTACCATAACAACATATTTTTTCTTTACATTTTTTTAGCTGTTTGGAAAAAAAATTCTTGCCAGAATTCTTCCATAATAGCTTCCATTAATAGCACTGTCTTCTGTTGGGGAGGCCAGTGCTGATGTCTCCTGCTGTCACAAGTCACTCACACATCTAGCAGATGTTTTGTTTGATAAGGCCAATTTGAGCTTTATAGAACACGTTGTGGTTTTTCATCCATCCCAAAGAGCAAATATCAGTTAGGATGAGATTCCAAACTGATCATTTGCTAGAAGACAAGGCACATGATACCTGTCAGCAGAATGTGACCTACCCCGGAAAAACTATCTTAGACTGAACTGTGAAGATTCTCCTATAACAAAGCAATAGTGTACCAAGCACCAAGAGACAGACCTTGGAGCCATGCATATNAAAAAAAAAAAAGAAAAGGAGAAGAAAGGAGGTAAAAATCTTTTAGGAGGCCAGTATTTTTCTCCAATGCTCTAGCACATATTTTATTAAATTCTTAAAGTAAATGCTGTAGATGAAAGGGGTTTATCTCTATCAAAAAAAAGTAAAAACCACTGGAAAAAGTGAAAGAAAAGGAATCTACTTTTAAACATTGATGCTGCCCCAGCAACAGTGGCAATTTTATTTTGGATTCAAGTAATTTGCGTGACTAAAAAATAATCGCTTTTCTAGCGCCTGCACACGCTTGAATGTGGCAGACATGTCCAGATTATTATATTTAATAGTTTGTCTGCTATTACCATCTTGTTACTGGAAACAGAGACAAAACAATTTATTTTTGCATGAATTTTTTAATCATATTTTTATTTTATAATCAGCTAGACCATATTTTAGTGTAAGTTGTTTGAATCTTTTTTTAAGCATTTAACACACAGTAAGAGAAGGTTCCATGAAATACTTGAATGCTTTATTAAATTTCTCAGAGGAGGAGAAAATAGTACTATATGTTATTTCTATGTTAATTACCCAGATCAAAATGAGCAGCACCTAGCCAGCCCCAAGGGCATGCTACTCTCCTAGAGAAGGTGTGCATCTGTGTACATCCAGATGTGTGCATATGTGTGCGCCTGTGTTTTCTTTGTACTAGCTAAAAAGAATATTTAAAAATCTTTAAAAGTAACAAGTGTTGCTAAACGGTGTACTTTAATTTCCGTACTCTTTTACGTAAATCTGCATTCGCAAGAGTAGTTGAAATTAATTCCAGAGAGGACATTCCACATTTGTACAGGTGTAAATGACATTGCAAAACAAAGGGGTTATCTGGTCATAAGGCTCCAATGAGACTACTGCCACAACATCAAATCTTCTTTTAGTTTGTGAAGGTATAAAACATTTCAGTGAACCTGAAGACAAGCAGTGTTGAAAACTGCATCACAAATTCTGTTGCTCTGTTTAAAATTCTGAATAGGTAGGGTGAAGTTCAGATTATTTTTCCAGTGTGTAGCTGAAAATATTTCTGTAAGTAAATTATTTCCCCTCACATTTCAGTGTATTAAAAACATCCACACATGAATGTATTTCCACTTTTAGGAATGCTAGTTCCAGTTTTAAGAATGCAACAAGTCCAGCATTAGTCTGTCTGCTGGAGTTTCTGGTTTAGCAACAGAACTGTGTCAGGTTTAACTAACACATTTTGATAAAAAGGTGAAAGTGTCTACAATGTCTGCAATTTGATTGATAATGTTAAGAATTTTCATCCACACACTGTCCATTAGATTTGCTTTGCTGAAGTGAGGTTCCTCAGCCTGAGATAATTTCATCCAGGCAACAAATGTGAAGTTTTGGAATCAAGTGACAAGTACTACATGCTCCTCTTTTATGCCCCATATTGGTTGTATGTGCATGGAAAAAGTATTTATGGGATGCATCAAAGTTACAAGCAACAAAAGTCTCTTGCATTCACACCACTCTGCTGTAACTGGGATGGAGAAGACAAGCTTTAAACAAAAAGAGCTTTCATACCCTGCTCCAGGAGTGTGACCAGTCATGGCAGGCTGCTCTTGGGCTCATAACTACTGAGAGGACTTTTGAAATGGGCATTATTTGAACTTCTGAGCATGGTCTATAATCTTGCTTAATAATTACATCAACTGTGACAGTTTAATTCAGTGTAGGTATCTAAAACTATTCCTGAAATTAATAATACACATGCTTTATAGCTTATGCATGTCAAAAGTTATAAGGCAAGTCTCATCATGGAACTTAACTATTTTAGCATGACTTTTTAAATAGACCAACCATTTAAAACAATTACATAACATTTTTTCTCCAATTTTTAAAACAAAAAATGTTTCTTTGTATTTATAGGGTTGAATATAGTTAAGTGACCTCTACAAAAACTTCCTCTTTGAAGTGTTCTCTGAAGAGGTCTTCAAGGCAGCTGAGTGCCTCAGATTGTGATTTTGTAAGGTTTTGATGCTAGAAAATTGTTTAATGAACAGCTCCAAAATATTGAGATTTTGATTAATAACATACAGTGTCACAGTATTTAAATAATATAAAGTTTGAAATCCAACATGTGGCAGAAGAGTATGTGTTCCACATGGTTAGGAGAATGGGAATGGGTGCATACCAATATCTGAGCAGGAGGGAAATAGTTATACAAAGCCAATTAAACTATTGTTTAGGAATATATTAAACTATTGTCTCTACTTGTGCCAGAACTTTTCCCCTAAATTTGTGGTTGAAGAGGATTTTCCTTCAGCAGAATAGGGAGTTAGGGATACTGTTGCTTTGTTTTTAAAATGTACATACAGTATGACTCTGCAGAACCCTGGAGTTGGTTAACATTGACTTGTCAGCAGAATAATTGTTTCAGAATATTAGCCTAATTTCTTAATATAGTAATATGCGAATAATACAACTCAGGGGGTCTAGTGGAGTGTAACCATCTTGAAGAGCAATGCTCACACTGAAATCAGTCTTAGGGCCTCAGAACCTTTCACTGTAGTTAAATTCCTATTGAGTTTCATACTCTTCTCAATGTTGAAACTTATAAAAGAGTACTCTGCCAAAAGAAGTTTTACCGTGTCTAAGGAAGCAAAGTACTACTGTGTTTGGAGTCTTTCCAATGACAGGACTTTAACTAATGTTAAGAGTTGTTGTGCTGGCCTATTTTGAGGGGTTAACTTAAAAATCCCACCTCGTTTATACCCTCATTACCACTAGATTAGGATCACATCTAATCCCACAGTAATTATATATTATCTAGGTATGTTAGCTCTAGAGTGAGATCTGATGTTTGCAGACAAGTATTTATTTTACTAAGTGAAAAGGAGAAAAGACCTACCCAACTCTGACATCATACATCTAGATCCCATTTGCATATACACACCTTTTAAATTCTAAACCAGAAAAATTTTCTAAGTTTAGTTTCTATTTTGGGGTAAGCCAAAAGGGATTTTTAAAAAGCCAAAAGCATTGTTTGTTTTGTTTTGGTTTTTTTTTGTACAGNTTTTTTTTTTTTTTTATTAATTACAGGAACAAAATGCAAATTGAGTGAGTATTTGACGTGAATAAATTAACATGAGAATATGCAAGCTGCCATTTACCATGCCATTGCAATGCTGCAACTGTCCAGACATAACACTGTCAGAAGATGAAGTGTACCTATAATTCTTATTGATGCCAACATTTCTTTGTTGTTTTTGATGGTTGGAAGTAGTGGGTAGCCATGGAGATGTAGAGTGGAAAAGATTCATAACCTACATTTCTGAGCAGTTTTGCATTTGATCTATCAGTTTGAAGGAAATACTTCCAAATGCATTTCTCTGTTAGTGATGGGAAGTGGTTGCAATATGAATATGCTTTCAGCAGTGCACTATGTAAAATGGACAATGCAACTAAAGTTATTCTGTCTTCAGTTCGATGTAGGCATGAATCTTCAAAATGTGAAGAAAAGAGCTCATTCAGCAAGCCCTACTAATTATGTCTAGCCCACATTTGCAAGTTGTTTAATTGTGGATTGATATCAGTAAATCTTGAGGATTATTTTGCAGTTGTTGCATCAACATTAAAAATAGTCTCCATTCAATCTCTTTCAGAAAAGTTGAAGCTAAATGTTACAAAACTAAAATGTAAATAATGAATAAGAGTCTTATAGCCAAATTATTATCTAATGACTGGAATCTAACTTCAGAATTATTACAGAACTTCTTTTTTAGTGTTAATTCACCCCACCACAGCTGTAATTTAATAAAGATTTTAAAAGGACATTTTAATAAGGAGGAATATGACAAATCTTTGTGAGTTAGGGTTTTGAGACTGTAGATTACTATCTTTAATCTCACCTAAACAGAAGATAGTCTCTTAGAATTCTTAAGAACATTTACATGTTAGTTAGTTTGTTTTTCCTAAATAGTTTCCCTGGGTGAATTTCCAATGTGTTGATGCACAAAGCTGCCACAGCTCACAGTCTATTGCAATTTCAAATTTCAAAACTAAGTAGGCTGGTAAAATATCAAGTATTTTCAAAGTGCTTAACTCATGCAGTCTACAGGAATTACAGAAATTTAAAACTGCAGTACTGAAGTTGCTGACAAAATGCTTTTACTAGTAAGCTCTTTGTCATGTATGGGAAGGCCAATCAAAGTCTGGGGCAGTCTTGTTCCAATTTCATCTTTCCAGAAAGACTGATCTCTGAGATACTGAGGCATCGGATTTTCACCTCATGGATTGTTGATGAGGCTTCACAACCAAATCCTCATGGTGTGTGAGTTACAGAGCTGGTTCTAGGCAAGTTCAAGTTAAGCTATTTGTATCCATGTCACTTTGGACGTGTCATGTTTTGTGAGCAATTAAAAAAAATAGGTCATGTTTTGTACTCTGGAGTTATTGCTGTTTGTGATTCTCTCAAAATTTAAACATTTTGCATGCCTCAGACCACTTGCTGGGTAAATGGAGTCCCCTGCTGAGTAGCTAATAGGGGAACTCACACTTACAAGAAAAGTGCGTCTAATAGCAGGGGATTACTATAAATCTCCTGGTTTGATGTACACCCTCACTTAAATGTTATGGGAGTGGCTTTGGTATCCTGCAGCTTCTGCATCCAACTTGTAGCTGCAGCCAGGCATATTTACAAATCCATTGAAGGCAGAAATTTTTAAAGAGGAGTTACCAGCTCTCCTTAGAGATACCAAGAATCAAAAATTAGGTGATCGGTTTAACTTTCTTCCCTCCTTCAAAATGCTACACGTGCTTATTGTATTCAAGTTGAAGCCACAACTCTGGGGGATTTTTGAGTTCTATGATCGTTGAATATGGACTGCATATATATTTACTTGACTTTAAGTAAAGAAAGTAGAAGAAGTAAAACTACTTTTGAAATTAATTTATAAACCCAATGCATTGCATGTAATACTATGTTGTGTACTAGATAGTATTGATATAAAACTGACCTCTGAAGTAAGAAAAAAGTCAATCCAGAAAATATTTGTTTGATAAATATAATGATTGCATTTGTTCATGTTATACTCTTGGACATAACATCTCCCAGGCACCCTTTGTTATTCACAGACTGCTGATTATTTCTAAAGGAATCTCTGGAAGTTTTCAGAAAAACAAAGTTCATCCACAGAACATCACTTTTGCAATTAATGGTTTTCACTAATTTTGTAGTTTCCTGAAACACTAGAGAAGCTTCCTAGAATTTCTTTTCTAGGCCAAAGATCTCTTGAACTTTGTTTTTTTCTTGAAAGCCCTTGCTTGGGTGTTTGTAAGACAGCTTGATGTTCCTCAGCTGGCAGAAGGCATTCAAGCAGGTGCTAAGTGTAATAAGGCTGGGTAAGAGACCAATGGTGTTTAGTTGACTTGTTCCTCTCCTAGCTTTGGGAGGTGGATAGTGCATCAGGATTATTCTGCTGGTCATACTTTCAGGTACAGACTGGGGAGGTGGCTGGGATTTGTATATGATATAAACAACATGTTCTTTATATTAAATCTGTCTCTTAAAGATAGTTTTGTGGCTAGCACAGCTGTTGGGCTAGCATAGCTTCAGTTCTGTGGAGGTCATTTACCCCCCTGTGTTATCACAGCAGTGAGGAGAATACAGGCGCTGGTGACCATCATCTCTTTCATGACTGAATGCTGTTCTTAGGCATTTTGTACTTCACAGTACACCTCTCCAGAGAAGTGGGAATCTTAAGCTCAAAAGACTCCTGAGGCAAACGGTATTTCAGTCTCATTGAAATCCAGTGAGGCACCAAGCACTGAACAAAAACCCCACAGAAATTACAGAAGAAATAACAGGAGAGACTTGAGATCACCTGAATCAATAGGAGCTCTTAACCCTGCCTTGCAGATAGGTGAATTTTCAAATGTTGCTGCTGCTGTTACTAATTCCTTTGAATACATCACCCATGAGACTGAAAGTGAACTGATAGGATGTTTCCTGTGTTGCCACACATGAATAACTCAAAAATATGCTGAAGATACAGACTAAGTATGATTACTGGTTTCCTGTGAGGAAGTCTGAGTTGGTAAGTGTATTGAGGTTTGTGTTGGGTGGACTTTCAGTCACTCAGAACCTTCCTTCCTTGATTGTTGAAAGCCTTTAAAAGTAGCCCATGTTTCTGCTGGGATCATGCAGCAAACATTAGCCAACATGAGAAGTATGACAGATAATTGCAGTGAAAATGGTTAACTTTGTCTCAGATTCATCTGTGAAGTCATCTGGATTTTTATTCAGTGAAACATGAAATGAATGTGTGAGCCCTTGTTTTTGTTCTGAAGTATATTTTTTTCATTTTTAGCTTATTTTTTTACAATGTGACTCTTTCAATTTTCTGTGTATTTTAATTATTCTTTTGCTTTGAAAACAAGATGTGGTTTGTTTCTTTGCATAGCAAAATTAAGAATGTCATTAAGACATTCTTAAATTGGAGAATTAGGGAAAACAGCTCTGGATACATTTAAACATTTTATAACCTTTGTTTTCTGTAATAGGAATTGAGGTTGATAGGGACAGTAGTCATATACCATTTTTGCTAGTACTACTCTGAAACAAAGAATGATGAGGACTGGAACTTGCAGATTCAGAAAGGGCAAGTATGTTTCCAGTCTAAGAGTTAAGAAAAGAGAAGCAATCATTCAAGTTATTATTTAATGATGGATTGAAACTTACATTTGAGAAATGATTTCATAACTTATCCCAGAAAAAATGAAAAGAGAAGTACCTTTTACCTGGAAGATAAAAAAAAATAGTAATACTATTCTCAACCATCTGCTTAAGAAAATTGGGTATAAATTGACATAAATTGGTTATTGTAGCAGAGGTACCACTAAAACTGTGACTGATTCCATTAAGTCTTCTCCCACTTTGTGCTGCAAAACAATCTCATCTTCTCATTAGAATGGTTGGAGACAGCTCTGTGAGTGACTGTAGATTTCTTTTCCAGAATCTAAATGTTTCAGATGCATCCGTCAGGCCATACACCAGTTACACGTTAACATTAGCCAAAAATAATGACACTTCATTGTTACTGAACTAACATAACACAGCTATTCAAACTTGGCCACCTACCTACGCATTCCAATCTACAAAACACTGTGAGGGAAGAAAATTGAAGCGGGATCATAATTTGGCAGATACATATCATAAATTAGCAATCTTCCCAAGGCTTTTCACTGAACCAGCAGTGCAGCTAAATAGCTGTCACTGAGGCGCCTTGCTCACATTGTAAGGGAATGGAGTAAGAAGAAAACATTAATACAAACGTTATTAAACAGTCACTGATTCTTTGGAAGATAAACTGAGAAGGACATAAAAGCATTCTTAGCTGTATCAAGGCACCAAGGTAAGGAGTGTCAGTTATTGAAAGCTGCGTGAGTCAGGACCCCGAGTGAAGCATAAATGCATGACAACCTTTTTCCACCTGCTGAGGAGCTTGGCTGCCTGTGCTCGGGGCAGGACTGTCACCTGGGATCAGGTGCCGTGAACAGACCTGGGAAAGACAGTCTCTCTGGGGACTTTCTGTGCTCAAGAGCTATGCTTTTGCTCAGGTGTGAGGCTGTAGGTGTGCCAGCCCCTAGTTCTGTGACCTTTTGTGAGGATCGTGTGATCTGATCTCCAGGCTATTTTCACTTGGCTACCTGGCTCGAGCACACACCTGTTTTGTCACTACTGATTTTTCTGACAGTGAATGATTTGTGGCTAATCTTGGTTGCCACTGCCAAACCTGCTTTGCTCTTTTTTCTTGGGTATTATGGGGAAGCTGTTCCCGCTGGTGTTGCTTACACCTTTTGTACGTGCTTGGAATTCTGTGGGTAGCTCACCCACTCCAGGCCACCAGCTGCCCTGGTGAGAAGGGGACAGTATTTTCATCCCCTGGGTGGTGAGCTGGAGCCATCAATTGGGGCATTTCATGTTTGGCTTCCTTAGAGAACTTAAAGGAATTTTGATACTTTTATTTCAAATTGAAGGAAACAGGACATACAGGAAGCAAGTTTTCTCTAATTAATACTACAAGATGCATTTATTTTGGTGGGAGAGACTGTAGCCAATTGTAAATACCGTTATAAATGTTTTTGGAAACTATGGTTTACTTTTGCAAGCCTGTCCAGATCTTTAAGCTTTCCATCTGTTATCCAAAATGAAGCACTAATGGATAAAATTTTGCAGAGTATGTTAAAAGAAAAAAAAGTAATGCTGAAATCGCTGACATAATTTGTTAGTGTTTTGTAATTAACATTTTCCCCCCTTTGAAACCACTAAAGCACTTTGTGGGCTAAGTTACTGTGCCACTACTATCAAATAAGGTAGGGAATATTTTATAATATTTTGATTCCTATTTTTACACCATTTTACACTTACATTATGGCATGTTAGAGATTTCCGTTCAAATTGGTGAACTGATGTTAAAATATTTTTACACTTTTGGTTTTCATCATGTATTTGACATAACTCAAATGCAACTAATTAGTACTGGAGTACAACTTTTATCACATTTTTGCAGATATATTTTTAAAACATTTATTCTGATTACTTGTTTATTATGATACGCTGCTTTGAATTAAAATGTTGACTTGTTTTAATAAGAACTCTGAAATCTGTTCATACATTCTTCATGTAAAAGGCCTAACAAGAATTCTGTTAGTCCTGTAACATAGTGGTATTGCTGTAAACATTGCAAAGGGTTTATGTTTTTACCATTTAAAAAAAAAGATGTTCAGTGCTAATACTTATTCCTCAACTTCAATATCTCTTTGAAACCACTATCCTGAAAAATAGGTAATGTTTGAAAGAAGGCAAATTATTAATGCACAGCAGCATAGTCATCAATAGGCTACAAAATACACTTTAAAAATCATGCTTGTACAAACATGGCACAGACTCTGCTGTAGCGCTGTATGCTCTAAAAGCTGCAGATATATTTTAGAAAACACTGATGAAGCCATTACAGCTTCATGCATTTGTTCATAGTATATATCATTATTCAAGAAATTTAAGAACCATAATGATGGAAAATCACACAGAAAGAAAAGGAACATGGACTTTGTCAGAAACAAGGGCTACATTTTTATTCAAGAGGCCTGTAATGATGGAAAATGACAGTGAAAGGCAGACACGAAACAGGGATCCCATAAAGGGACTGACACACCACAGTGGCACAAGTAGTAGAACCGTCATAGCAAGTGGATAAAAATAAAGAAAACAAAATTAACTAGAGAAGAGCTGGATTCAGGGATGAAGCAGAAAACAGAAACAAATCACAGTAAATGCTGAAGATTAATTTCAAAGAATCTGCTGAGAATGAGTGCAGAGACAAGTTCCATCAATATTAATGAAACTGAAATAGAACTCCAAACGACGATGAGTACAAAATGGCACACAAAGCATTTTCTTTTAAATAGGTTGGAGATTAGATCATAAGACCTTCCCAAAAATGAACAAAATACACAAAAGATGTTATTATGGGAAAAATTATAAACAATCACAATGCAATTAATATTTCTCTAGTTCTTTTTTAAGATTTATCAGTGTGCACATTTATTATAAAAGGATGGTTCCTTTTATAATAAGAATAGATATTTAGGAAAATAAGCAGAGAAGAGTATTTTCTCATGTCCAATGTCCTATAAATATCTTAAAGGGATCTTGTATAACTTCAAGTAGCAGTCTTTGACTCTTTTTCTAAAACAGTCTAAAAAAGCTAGACACCTCATATCCTTAATAATATGTTCTACTTTAAGTTTATATAATGCACAAGAAAATATTATTGCCCACCTTGAAGTGAAAAAAGAAAAGCTGTTATAGGTAACTTGACAGTCAAAGCTCTGTGCAGTCAGGAAATAAACTTTTCTTTCTAAATTACTTAAGCTGCCCACTTGTATTAGACAGCCATGACTACAGGCCATGGGGCTTTCAGAGATTCTCCAATTCTTGACATTAAAAATCTTTGCCCCACCAGCTGACAACTGTATTCACTTCTCGTCAGATAGCCTATGGTTAGAAACACGGGGTCACGCTTTAAAAACCTGATTTCTTCAAAAGACCAACGCAAATGTGTAATTTCTCGGATGATGTTGTCAGGAGTCCTGTAAATTGTGACTGGCATGTCAAATATTGTAAAATCTTTGGTGCATGAGCAGAGCAGGTGAGTACCTTTTCTGATAAGGATTAGTCTTCCCTATGAATGTTCATAGTGACAGGCAAAATTTCAGTGTCACAGAGAGATACAATCAATCTGTTTCACTTATGTAAAAAAATTAAACTATTAAAGGTTTTTCATCTGTCACAAGAGTCGCCACGTCTTTCTTCTCATAGCAGGTCACTGATGTTATTTCAGTGCCTTCCCACAGCTGGTCAGCAGTAGTTCTTCCCCACTTCAGGGTTCTCAATGCACTTGCTGCCAATGCGCAAACCTTTCTTTTCCATTGTAGTAAGGATGTGAGAATCTAAATAAAGCTATTGAGAGGAATAAAAGTACTTTGTAAGGCAAAGTTTTGGTTTAAAAGGGAGACTGGGATAAAAATACTAGAATAAGTGTAATAAGTAAAAAATATGTAGATTAGGTTTGGCTGAAAAATAGTTATTTGTGGTTGGCCATGCTCTTGTGTTCCTTCAGTGGGGCAGGAATTACATAGGGGCAGCCAGTAGTTAAACTCTGGCTGAAAATCCTTTCCCAGAATTTATTTGGGCTCTGAAATCCCTAGTGAAATCTGTGTCCAAGCATTCATGCTTAAGTCAACCTTTGCTTGCACCCACAAAAATATTACAGCTGTGAGGCAACAGAGTTTCTATGATCATGTGTTATTTCTTAACATGGTGATAGTAATCTTTACCACTTGATAAGTAATTTCATGGTATTTGGGAATAGGATTTCATTTTCTTTCCAGAGCTCCTCTGCAGAGGTGTTCTCAAGCTTTGGCTGCTCAGCAAGCACTTCTGGCTTACTGTGAGCTAGTCTTGTCCTGCTGGGAGCATCCTCCAGACCAGCAACTAGCCGGGCAGGACAGTGATCTCTTCCTGATACTGATGTGAGTGTAACTCTCCTTTAGGACAACAGGCCATGGAATTCACTGGGAAGCTGACTGCTAAATGGGTTTGTATCAGGAGCATTGGCACCTGAACAGTTGCTGCAAATGATGGTGGGTGCAACGCAACTATGACAAGACACCTTTAGAAATGAGGGCTGCCAGGGTCTCTGCAATTCCTGGGTGTTCTTGGTTTATGCTGGCACCACCAATAGTGTGCATATACAAGTTGTTTCCTAAGTTAAAATATGGCAAATCCCACATTTACACATGACAGTACTGCACAGTCGAGAATAGAAAGTTAGGAACAATTTCGTAAGTAAATTATGGGGAAAACATTGGTGTTGAGTGAAGCTTTGCTGAGCTCCTAAGCTTTTCCAAATAGAGAATTACGAAATTACAAAGTAGCTGAGAGGTGCTCTCCTGAACGCACAAGTGAGGCATAATTGCATTGTGACTTTTTTTTATAAATAAGAACACTACCATGAAATTAAAGAAAAATAATATGTATGTGATCCGAGTTTTAAATTGATTTCTATTGGATTTTTGTAATATAGTAGCTGAGTTATGAGGAAGAAATTATTGGATCCTTATTATAACCACAAGAATGCAGTATCAGCAGTATGCCATTAGTATTTACATGTAAACTGAAGCATTGTACAGAATAAATCTCCACTGTATTTACAGAGGTCACTGTAATCCTAATGTAGAATAGAAACTGTCATCCTACCTTCTCTAGAGGTGCAGTGTTTCTGAATTGGACTGAGGTATACTCTCATCTGTTCATGCGAAGCAGTGTACCATCACAAGGAAAAACTAGCTGACTGCAGTGGTAAACTCTTGAAATATTCCTATGCTATCCCATCTTGAAGGTGTAGTCATCATCCCTGTTACCATCTCTCTATGTGTGTAGGGGTAATGTGCTTGGGGGCTTTCATTTATAAGCCCCCCCTTCTGTGCCCCAGGCTTCACATCCAGTCATACATGCAATTTTTGTGATTTTACTCTGGATGATCTGGTAAAGGTTGCAGATTTTCCAGAGTGTAAAGAATTCTTTGCTATTTTGCAAATAATGTCCTGTTTCCCACAAGTAACTCTTTTTCTAACTCTTTTAGAAACGTACATGACTATTATTAACCAATTTTGTCTGAACTTTTTGGGTTATAAAATACAATCTGAGTTAAGAAGTAGAATAAATATAATATGAAAAAAAATTAAAAGACTTCCAGAATTGCTGCATGATGTCCTTCAATATTTTGTTTGGTTTTCATTCTACAGTAATTTTGCTAATAGGTAGCGTATAAAATGTATAATTACCACCTAACTAACATAGTTTATTGGGTATCTCATTTTTTTCTTCCATCAAAACAGAATGTATCTTATCAGGCTAGAATATAACTCAGTCTGCATGTCCTGGGTTGGAAAGTGGGATGTGACCAAAAGCATGTATTCTATCACCATCTTCATGAACCAGGTGGGGCAGTGCTCCCTGCCTCCCCCCTCAAGGTTATTTTCTGTTAATGGCCCATCAGTGCCTTGCCCATGACTCAGAAATAACTTACCCCTGGACTATCTCCTGTTAATGGGCCCATCAGTGCCTTTGTGAGAAGCTCCACCCAGAAGGAGGACCCAGGCACTCAATCCTGGATATAAACTGGAATTTTAAAAATCATAAGCAGGCATTTCCCACTGGATTTCCCACTGGATTTCCCAGAGGACAAGAGCTACATACCCACCACTGGGCCTTCTGAGGAAGACCAGACCTTTCTCCAGGATCACCTCTTCAACAGAACTACATCCATCACTTCAAGAAGACTGCAGCCACCATCTTATCGGAGTGCCACTGCTCCCCTGACTAACAAAGGGTCAGGTTGTATCTGACTGTCAGTTTAAATCAGTATTTTTCTCCTGCCTTGTTTTGTATATATATATATGTGTATATATAATCATTAGTAAAGAACTGTTATTCCCATTTCCCATATCTCTGCCTGAAAGCCCTTGATTTCAACATTATAATAATTCGGAGGGAAGGGGTTGCATCTTCCATTCCAAGGGAGGTTTCTGCCTTCCTTAGCAGACACCTGTCTTTTCAAACTGAGACACTGCATTAGATCCAGAATGAGGTGTGTGGCTTTTTTCCCGAGATCATGTTTTTAAGTTCAACTATCCAGATCTCTTTATACATTTTTCTACTCTCTTCAACATATGAAGTCATTCTGTCTATCCTAAGAAGTTACAAACGTTTTTGTGCCCTGGAAGAGAAAGATAAAATGTGTTTGAAAGCTAGCAAAAGTCTACTATTCCTGCATAGACATTTAACGGCACACAGTTAAAAATCTAGACTAAATGCCAAAACTTACATTATTTTATCCTTTGATGTTGTAACTTCAAACTTGTACCTCATAAGTAGAATTTAGAGACATTTGTAAAAAAGTAATTTTATTTTCCTGAAGGTTTCTTTCTTGCTGGTGTCTCCCAGGCTGCTGAACATAGCTCAGATTGCAAAAACTTGATTCAAGAATAAGTCCTTCTGTGGGTTTATTCCTAGTCAGCATTCTTGCAGGGTGGGGTGGCTTGGATTTTTTGTTTGCTTTCTTTTTTTAAAGTACACAGGTATAGTCCAAATTCAGAGACAGATGTCTCCCTACTTGTAAATTAGAGGATCTTTCATGTTCAATAATACCCTTCAAGGCACTAGAAGTATTTAATACTTATGTTCCTTTTTCATAGTTTGTTGTTCAACTATCAAGTATCTTGATTAAGACACAATTCAGTGCTACCATCTACAACACCAAATAAAGTGAAATCCACATCTTTTCTTAGACCATTACCATTCATTTTCTTTTAACTGTTCTTTCATGTTATATGGTTTATTTGTTGAAAATAAAATGGTTCTGCTGGAATTGTCCTAGCCTCTTGGAGGCCTAGAAAAAGCCTAATATTGCTCATTTCATGATCAGTCCCAATTTAAATTTTTTTCTCTGTTTTTATTAGTATTAATCATAAAAAAAATTTTATTTTATGGTGGTACTCTCATTTTGCTAAGGTACTGAAATGTTGAAAGTAGACCTGTCATTCTTGAACTGAAATTTTATTAATTCATTGGTAATTTGTCCTACTATAGAACCTCTCTCTTGGCTTTCTCTCTTTTTGAGAGAGAAGTGAGAGAGCAAATCCCTTTCACTATTCTCACTATGAACATCTCAGTATGCATTATGTCTGTTAGTGACATTGTCCATGTTAAAGTTATGAAATTCAGCTGATATATTTAGAGTTATGATCTAGAAATATTAATAATATGTGGCAGATCAGAGTGTTCTGCACTAGCACCAGATGCTTCTAGACTGACAAAATCTGGGATACTGCAGACAGGGGTGAGAGAGATGCTTTATGCCCCCACACCAATCCTGACCATCTTTGGAGCTGCACTAACACCATTAACAATCTGTCACCATTAAGCAAGCACAGTGATCACAATACGAAAGATTGAAAATGCTTAAATATAAAATGCAAGAGCGAGTATGAATATAAGTGTATAAAGAATGGAGCAAGGTTAGATTGTCTATGAAATCAGCTGACTCCACAGCTAAAAGAACAAACACTATTGAACCCTACCAAATATACTGTTTAAAAATATTGTATTCAAGCACAGTTCAGCTGTGTGATGACTGCCTTTAAACTTCACAGAACTCGATGAACACCATTTAGTTTAGATCATGTCCTTGAGTAGTGTTTCTTTTTAGTACCAAGTGTATTTGTTCCTAGGAGTCATCTGGCTCTCTTCAAGTGGCAGGGACCCAGGTAATTCTGAGCTGGGGTGTGCAAAAGCAGCTGTGTTCTTCTCACCCCCTGGGCTGCACTGAATATTACCTGGTAACAGCAAGGGTCAGGGGCTCTGTTTTTATTCTTTCAGTTCTACAAAACCACTTATTTTTGCAGTTAACGGTGACTTTGCTGTAAATATATGTTCTGGGCAGCAGAAAGCAAAGACTATGTTGGTGGCAGAAACAACAAACTGTTTGTTTTATTACTGGCCCTTAAACATTGTTTTTAATCACGTAGAGTTGCTCCAGGGCTGTTTGGCTTCTGCACATGATCCAGCTGTACAATAAGCTATATTTGTGCAGTACTTCAGTGTTGGAGAGTTGACATAGAGATGATTGCTTTCTAGATGTTTGTGTTTTTTTCCATTAAACTTATAAAACACATTTTGTATTTAATATGGTTAAGATTATTATGGTTTAAACTATGTATGCCAGTTTAAAATGAGGTTTTCACCATTATGATGGATTTGGATAGAAACATTCAGCCAAATAAGGCAAACCTTGACTTTAAAAGCAACTTGAAATCAAAAGCATGTAAGATGAAGTGTTACATGGCTATGAGTTGATTTCTAGCTGAAGGAATCAAATGCTTTGAAGTTCTGTATCTGCATTTAGTGAAGTGGCCATGCTAAAAGTAAATTAGATATAGGGACTATGGAGGGGGGTGGGAGGGAAGGGGAGAAGGGGGCCATTATTATAGCATGTCGAACAAAGAGCATAAATTAAAAACTTGTATTCAAACTTTCACATTTTTGTGCACACATCGCTGACTTTGGTACCGTATGTAGTCACATTGAAGTACAGCAACAAAAGTAGGCAGGGATTTTAATTTCTTTTTCTCTTCGAGTTCAGCTGTTTTCCCCAACAGCTAAAACGAAATACCTACAGTAGGCTTTATTATTTGTGTATGTATATATATACAAACACACTCATGCACTCCTTTACTTCATGTATCAAACTGCTTATGCCTTACACCTGTATTGTGCTTACAAACCGCTAAGTTTTTTATTTTAAGAAGACAATCAAAAAGTTTATCTACTAAGAGCTATTGTGCCTAGATTGGACAACAAAATCATCTGACAAAATGTGTGGATTGTGGGAAAATTTAATTAGCAGAAAAGCTCTCCAAAAGTAGTCTCAGGAAGTTTGTGGCCTTATTAATAGATCTAGGCAAATCCATCCTGTATTGTTGCTGTGAAATAATCTTGCAACCGCTGCTTTCAGGACAAGTAAAGTGTCTTCAACTTTAGAGGGGTGGAAAACTATATGGTGTTTTTATTTTATTTGTGAAAATGAAACTAAATTTGGGTACTGAAGTTTGTAATTTATGGATGTGAAGGATTCAGGGGCTGTGGTGAATTTATTTATACATAATTTCTGTTCATTTCAATATTACTGAATATTTGGTGTAGTAATAGGTTAGCTTTATTCAACAGCTAAGTAACTATCTTAATCTTAACTAGATGCACTTTTTTCCCTCTTAAGCGTATAGTGATAGATTTTAAGACAGTAGAAAGACCACATAAATATATTACTAGCAAGAACTGTTATTATCACTATACTAATAGAAGAACTCTGCAAAGATACAGTATTCTCTTCCTCAATGTTATTGTTGCAAAAATCTCATGTCACTGAAAGATAGAAGTTATAAGAGACATTTTTTATGCATTATTTCAAATTAGGTTTGGTATAAGTGTCCTTTCTTAAAAAATATTTTAAAATATGTTCAATATTATATTCGTTTTATGTGATAGAGATGATATATATCTGATGACACTCTCACCTTGACTCCTTCCTGGTGTTTTTTAAGTTTTGAGAATTTTATCTTATGGACTTAAAATCGGACATGGTATAAGTATAGTTTTTACTGCCTTCAATTACTCTCCTTCAATTTTCTTAGCAGGCAACACTTGATGGTGCCTGTCTTTAAGGGTTCAGAGAAGCAGAGCCTGAGTTACAGAACATATCTAATTTTTGAAGGGTCCTGTCCTGACTTATGTAACAGATTTGCGATTAATTTTTCATAGATTCTAAATGTTTCATCTTTTCTTCATAACTTCTCTATTTTATTGCTAGATTATTTTATTAATTTCCCATCTAAATTGTTATAAATAAATCACAATATATTTTCAAGGGTCTCCTCCTGACCATACACCTCTTTATCTAGATAAGCATGAACAAAAATCTAGTGGTGCGCCTAAGCATCAGTGCTCCTTTGAATCCAAAAAGCACATGGCACTTCTCTGGGCATTGGGTATTTCACCTTTCCGAATTGCTTTCCAAGCCTGGTGGGGGAAGGGCCGCAAGGAAGGGCTGAAATCTGCCTTCTAACAGAGGGACGTTCATTTCGGACGTTTTTCCTCCAGATTTGTCTCAAACCAAGACACCAGTGCTTACTGCTCTGGTGCAGGATTGATGGGTGGGCAAACAGAGGACCAGGACCTTAGCCTGGAGAAAGGAGGCTCAGGGGGGACCTTATCGCTCTCTACAGCTCCCAGGAAGGTGGTTGTAGCCTGGTGGGAGTCAGCCTCTTCTCACAGGTAACCAGCGACAGGATTATAGGACATGGCCTTCTTCAGCTGTGCCAGAGGAGGTTTAGGCTGGACATTAGGAGGATTTTCTTAACAGAAAGGGAGATTAGATATTGGGATGGGCTGCCCAGGAGGTGGTGGAATCACCGTCCCCAAGGTGTTTAAGGAAAGACTTGGATGTAGCACTCAGTACCATGGTCTAGTTTACAGGTGGTGTTTGGTCATAGGTTGGACTCGATAATCTCGGAGGTCTTTTCCAACCTCACTGATCCTGTGATTTGCACCCGCATTTGCGAGCAGCGTTACTGCGGGTGCCCGGCCCTTCAGCCGTGGCCGCTGCTGTTACCTGCGGCCGGGCCGGAGCCGTGGCGGGCC
>VZTN01016908.1:0-37420 GCA_013400515.1 Erpornis zantholeuca | reverse complement strand
TGGGCCGCTGCCCCGTGCCGGGAGGGGACGGGGCGTGGAGGGTGCGCGAGGGTGTCGCGGGGAGCTCAGTGTGCCCTCCTCTGTGCTTGCAGATGCCCCCGAAAAAGGGAGGCGACGGGGTTAAGTCGCACCCGATTATCGGAAGGTTCGGGACGTCCCTGAAGATCGGGATCGTCGGGCTGCCGAACGTGGGGTAGGTGTTCGGGGACGGGCAGGGAGGATCCTCGCTCTCCCCGCGTTCGCCCCTGCGCCGGGCAGGGACCTTAGGCGCTGTCTGGGTGCAGACAGGTGCGGATACGAGCTGAGGGACGCAAGTCTTACTGCTCAGTGGTGGATTTCCATCTTCAGCTGGAACTACTTGCAGGTCGAGCGATAGGCAGGTGTGTACGAGTCTGGACAAGATAATAGGGAAGGGGCCAGAGAATGGAAAGGTCTTAGTAATTGCTGAGTTCCATAAACACTGTCCTTTGTATTTTCTTACTCTCACTGTTGTGTTTGTGTAATGCCTGTTTTCATGCAAATACTTAGACACACTTGCACAACAAATTCCTTTTCTATTTTGGGATGATGTGCACAGGAAGGGGTTAATTATTCCGTGTCATTAGCAGTCATTCTGTCATTAGCAGAAGAGGACTTTCTTTCTTGAAACTTCTTCAGACTTTATAGTGAGACAAGCCTAAGTGACAGTTTGGAAGAGATGATGGAACGTTACTCATTGATTTCTGTCACGCTTGTCATCTGTAGTTGTTATGGCTCCTCACAGGATCTGTACTGGAAAGGGAGGATGATTTGGTTGCTTGGAGGATATACTTGTGAAACTCTTTGGTATTAATTCATATATCCTATTTACTAAGAGAAGGTCTCAGCATTCTCAAACTTTAAATCTTTAGCAAATTAGAGGAGAAACCTTTGTGCATGTCTTAAAGCTGGAAGCATTGCCTTTTTATGTTTTCATTATAATTTATTTTATTTTTCAGGGTGCAGCTAAGATGTACTCCATAAAGGAAATAATTAGCTGTAGCATTGTACTGCCTGTCAGTGGGGATAAATAGCATTTTCAGTTATGTTATGATGTAACTTCCAAGGAAAATTATTAGTGACTTTGAGCATGTTGGCTGCATGCAGAGCAGCTCTGAAAAACACAACAATCTGAATATTTATGGTAGAAAATTTGGGAGTTAATAAATCAAAAATTGCTCTTTTGGTTTAATAAATGCCAGCTCGCAAAGTAATCTGCCTGTTGATTTAAGGGAAAGTGTTTTTTTTTTCCCTTAATAGTGTACTTGTAGGCTTTTTTCCACTGGTATTTAACAAGGATGAAAATACTTTGGTGTAAGGTACAACTGTATCTTCATATGCACAAAAGATTACTTGTAATTGATTAACTGATGTGGTTTGCCTTCTGTGCTGCTTTTTTTCTCTTTTCATTGTTGACTTTTACTGCTTAGATACTGAAATTGTGTTACAATGTAAATAAATCTGAAGGAACAATGCACTTGAGGAAGGGGTGAGTCATGGCAAAGCTAGTTCAAAGAAAGTTTCAAGCATCCTTACAGATGTCTCACTGTACTTGAGGAAAATGAGAAATGGCCAGTAGGGCTGTGCATTACTTCTGACTTTTTTTTTTTTTTTTTTTGCTAATGTGTGCGCAGTATATTTAGGGGAATTTTAAAGGGTAAAAATCATTGGGTTTCAGTGAGGCATTCCAGATATGTGTCTTCTGCTATAATCAGGGGAACGGTCACTGCTGTTGAAGTAAAGGGAAAGCTCAGTATCACTTTAGCTTAGAATAAGATACGGTTTTTATTGACTACTTTTAAATGCTTCTGAATTGAACTACTTTAAGAATGTGTGTATTTCATTTATAGGAAATCAACGTTTTTCAATGTGTTAACAAAGAGTCAAGCAGCAGCAGAAAATTTTCCTTTCTGTACTATCGATCCAAATGAGAGTCGAGTACCTGTGCCAGATGACAGATTTGACTTCCTATGCCAGTATCACAAACCTCCAAGGTAACTCAAATTCTTAATATTTTCCTCAGTTAGGCAGCTGAAGTAGTATTCCTGAATCAGAACTTTTCATGAAAGTTCAATGCAACTGTTCAATGCCAGTTTGTTATTGACATCTGTTTTAGAATGTGAAATTATATGTCTACCTGGATTATGCCTTTCCCATGCTCCTGATATGACCTTTATTGTATGAGAATGGTAGATGTAGCAGCTGTGAGTTATTGCTCAGCACCATTTGCTGCTTGGTGTTCCTGTCTTTGAAGGTGGTTGCTCCCAGGTGACTTGGAGGATCTTCTGATGAGGTTTGGAAAATGAACAGTAATGGACATACCTAAGATGTCATAAGGTTGCTCATTTGTAAGATTTCCACCCTATACTTTGTATCATTTAGAATACTCTATGTGCTGTAGGAAACTAAACAAATATCTGTCATTATTCCTGCATCCTCAGTTTTTTGGCAGTAAATTTAATGGGTAGTCTTTCTTGTCCCTGATTTTCTCTCCTTTTAATAGGCTCTCCTGCTTGTTCTGTGATATATTCAAAGATATTCCTACACTCCATCTCTTCTGATTCTTTCATTATTCTAGGAGTGTATTAATTTTGTCACATCAGTTTTTTTGCTGTTGACTGTGTCTGTAATCTGCTCTGTATATTCAATGTGGGAACTTTTTTTTTTTCTTGAACATCAAAATTTAAGGTGCTTTCAGAAGACAGAAACTTCAGTAGGGACTTATGACTCATAGATTTCAGCTTGGAGTTACTTGCAGAGGTATCTTGAGTCAGTGAATGTACATGAATCACAGGTCAAACTAGCATGCACATGTGTGCTTTTTTTTTCAACTCTTGGGCCTCAGTTTTAGAGCCAGATCTCACCCACAGTTAAGAAGGATTGGTTAGTCACTAATCAAAAATCCATTTTCTGACTTAATTTTAAGGAATAACCAAGCTGTTTCTGTCTACTATGCAGTTTTTAAATACTGCATTAATACGAAGCCGTTTGTTTAGGTGGATTGTTACCATGTGTTATCTTGTTTTTCCTGCTCAAGTCAGTGTTGAGCGTGATGGTTGCTGCATGGATCTTAAAAATGAAACTGCTGAATTAGGGACAAACCTTTCAGGCTGTTGACTGTGCAGAGATAATGGTGCGGCTTTGAAGTTGTGTTGACAATTTTCTTCTAAATTGTTCTATTTGTGCTGCTTTGCCCATGTCAATAATCCCTTTTCCTTCTCACTTTGCTATGAATGGCTACTCCCAAATTAATAGTTGAAGTGACAAAGAGATTATTACCTCTCCCCTCACTCTGCCTTTGGCCATCTATCTTTACAAGGAGTGCTAAGATTGTAAATACCTGTTATGTGTGTTGTATGACTAGGTTCTCTGACTAGCAAATTCTTCTTCCCTCCCTTCCTCCTCATCATTCTAAAATACTAATGAAAATAGTATATTTTCTGAATCTGTATTCAATAAATATACTGAATTCGATAGTAAGATGGATAATCAGCTTTTATTTGAATGGTCTTTTGACTTTCTACAGATATTTGTTACTTAAAGTCAATGGATGTGGGCATTGGTGGATAGTCATAGCTCCTGAGTTCACTTATGCTGCTTATATGATTTTTGTATTTCACTGTAACAGTAATAAAGCAGAGATAATTAGTGATAATCCAGTAGGACAGTAGACTGAAGTAACTTACTGGGCTCTTTGTGCTTGTCTGCCTAACTCAGGAAAAGAAGGCTATAGTCACAAATATATGCTACTGAATTGTAATTTAAATGTCTTAATTTCTCTGTATAGTCTTGATTTTGTTCTTCATCTTTATGTAACATGTTCTGTGGTAATTTTCTACTTGTTTGGCTTAGTAGACATAATCCATCTGTGCACGCAGAATGTTTTATAAACAGTGAATTCTCTTTAAATTGGACTCTTGTCTGCCCTCAAGATTGTGTCTTTCAAAATCTAAAGCATTTGGGTTTTTTATTTCCCATATGTTACACTTTGTCTTCACATAACTGCAGTCATTGTTGGGAGATGGGTAAAAGAAAAAAGGGTGACTTTTTCTTAACAGAAATAAAGTATGACAGGACAAAGTGATCTTGCCTTGGTGCTTGCTGTGAGCCAGGGCAGGGGAGAGGGATGGGGCTGGGCTGGCAGTTCCTGTCTGTCCCACTGAGCTGGGATTGCTCTGCTATTGCCAGGGGCACTGCTGGTATGAGTTGGTGGCTGTTCTGCCATTGGAGGAAGAGTTAGGATCTTCAGGTACTGTTTGTGGCTTGTAGGTCCATTCCTCTCTCCAAAAGAAGAGAGCCTCAGCTTGGTTGGGACTGTTATTAGCCCATGCTGAAAACTGACTGCTATTAATTGTAAATGTAAATGCTTGTGAATGAATAGGCATAGGCAACAATTCAGAGACTATTACCTACAGGTAAATATGTAGTTAATAGATCAAGGTAACTGGCAGAACTTGTAACCTGTGCTTTTTTTCTTTCTGCAGCAGTGGGATGTATGTGACTGGTGACAGTAAATAAGTTGAGTGATATAGACTGTACACAGAAGGTGGGCTCTAAGAACTTACAGTAAAAACTGCTATGTTGTTGCCAAATCATATAGATGATTTCTTTGAGCTTTAGTGTTACTACTGTTTGCTTTTTGGTGTGAATGAAACTGTGGATACTAAGAAAAAAGAAGAAATCTTAATATATTAAACACAATTCTGAATCCTTGTTATTTTAAGGTATTTGTTTATATTATGTTACTAACTTTATGTATGTATTTAAACTACTTACTTGTTTGTTTAAATGTGATACAATATTCAGTGAGAACTCATTTGTTATATAGTGCCCATGTGTAGCTTTTTCAGAAAGGAGAGGGTTGATTTTTTATTTTGTTGCTCTCCTACCCCTGCTACCCCAGTACAGGTACTTTCAGGCAAGGTTTTACAGACTAATGATTGGATTAGTTCCAGCTTTGTAATTGGAAAGAGTATTTTCTGTAGACTGGTTCATTTCAGTAGGAACTAAAGCAGAAAGGTGTATTTCCCCCCCCACCTAATCTATGAATCCTAAGTAGGTAGTAGAGGATGAGGCCTGATAATTCTGTAATGGAAAAGAGATGTTTTTCATCTCAGCAAGTAGCTCCTGACATGAAAATTATGACATGGAAGCCAGAAAAAGTTGCTCTGTTAATTGCAATTAATATTTTATGGGACACTGTGTGTTTAGGAGTGATGGGTATCTCACACAAAAAAAGAACTGTGTGTATAGTGCAACTGAAGAAATTTTAGTAACTTAATAAAAGCTTGAATGAAGCTATTTTCTAGCATATTTTTTGTTCTAAATTTTAATTAAAATGCTGCTTAATCTCCTTAAACTTAAAAATATTTTTTTGTGTAAGTATGTCAAACTCGTGTAATTTGAACAGTGATTTGTGTCCTAACTCACCAATAGCTTGAAAGCCTCTGGGTACATGTACCCACCAGTCTTAGCCCATATGTCCTCCTGCCTATTTCCACAGCTGCAGTGTACTTGTGACTGACCAGATGTGCCTCAGGTGACACTGGAGTCCAGCCTCAAAATGATTTTCACTGAGGTGGTGAAACTGCAGTTTCCTCTTTATTTGATTTTGTGCCCCAGTAATCTCACTGCAATTATTTGCATTTTTTCTACTGTACTTTAAGCTACATGACTAAGTAAAAGAAGTACTCAGGAAGAAGCCCAGGAAGCCTAAGGTAATTAACCTACAGCCTAACTGTAGGTAATTACACCCAAAGGCTGCTAGGAATCAACCTGTCTGAAAATATTAATAAAAAAGGTGATTTTAAAGTCTTATGTTTCTTCTTCTTCCCTTGCTTAAAATCAAATGAGGTTATAAGCGGGAGTGAGTCAAGAGAGGATGAATCAAACTATATAAAAAGTTGTCAGTATTAGTTTCATTCCTTGTTTCCACCTGAGTTGCCTTGTGCGCATGCATTGACAAACACAAAGCTTACTGCCACCACAAACATTTCTATTTCACCTAGACTATTTCTAATCTATCTTGGATGTCCTTTTCAAACTTAAATTTTAAAGCAATTTTGCTTATCTCCAAGGAGGATAATATCTAAATTGCAAGTACCCCTCTTCAACTCTAGCACTGTCCATTATACTTTAGAATCTCTATCCTTTTTGTCAGCAGATTGCGTTGGTTTTTTGCATTGCAGATGATAAAATTCATTCATTCAGATCTTTGGTGCTCAAGTGATGGTTACTGAACTAAACCAGTTAGCCCCATTGCTGTCTGGATCATGAAAGTCTGCAATATTAAATGGAAGTTCCCTTGAACTCATTGTAGGATAGCATACTCAGATATATGATAAAGTTTTAAAGTCAAAATTATGTAATCAGTTGCTGGAAAGCATTTTGTAGAAATCAGATGAGCAGTAGGACTTTCTGAGGGACATCATGTGGGACTTAATCTATGTTTAAGAAGAATGTTTATGTAAATGGTAACCACCTGTAGTTTCAGAATGAGAGATCAATAACTTAGCAGGATGTAACTCTAACATATCACCGTCTGTAAAAGAATTCCATTTTTTTACAGAAAATGACTGAAAATTGGTAACTATATCCTGTTGTTAACATTATTTTTCCTTAGGTGTTGCTAAGTTTGCCTGCTCTTCAGTTTGTTGAGCCTCTTACATCAGCTGGGCTGTGATTCATGTTCTAGCATTGCATATTTGCTGGCAGTGAATGAAAAACCTTAAGTAATGATGCCATTGAGCCATCTTTTCTGCCTGATGGGAGAAGGCAAAATTTAATTAGTTACATTTTGTTGGTGTAAAAACTTACTGAATAGTTCGAGAATGCAGGTGTTTGGTATGTACAGGACACAGAGTATGTGTTGTAATCCACATTGAATCTCTTACCTTGTTATAATTCATATAAGGGCAATTTAATTAGCAGATTTTTCACTTCTGGTTCATGTGCCATTAGGTTCAAATCTTGTTTGTCAGTAACATGGATAAAAAGCTGTTAATGAAATCATAATGATCAGGGTTTATCTGCAGTACCTAGTTCTTTGGAAGCAGATTCTTTTAACTGCCTAGTGAGGGATTTTGCTTACGTTGGTTAACGCTGCTTGCAAGATTGATTGCAGAAGCTGTAGTAGGGAGTACAGTCTCCTGGAAAAGGGAGGGACTGAACTGTTTGGAAATGAGCCAAAAATAGCAGTGAGGAGAGACTGAGAGTTGAATGGCTCTCAAAGAGATTGTCACAATGTACATGTTCTCTTTCTATGTTGCTGCATTTACTTCAGGTCATTTGTGAATGCTGACAGATGACTCTGACTTCAGTTGTATGAATTTTCAGGCAGGAAGAAGAGTTTCTCTTTTCTAACAGACTTAACGTAGCTGCTTTTAAAGGCAGAAGAGCCTGTGCTGGAACCAGGAGATGAATATCACAATTGGCTTTACCAAAGAGAAAGGGGAGCTGGACATTTTACCTTCATACTGAAGAATCTGGCCTTCTTGGTTGTGGGACCTAGGATCAGGTAGAGTTTGAGAGAAATTTCTTGAACCTTTTAGGAAATGAGTAAAAAGTGTGAGTGTGTTATGAAGATTATTCTCAAGGCTTGCTGGAAAACCACTGCATTTTGAATTTAGTTGAAGCTGTCATATGCCTTTCCAGGATTTCCTGGTGGATGTGAAATTTAAGTAAATTGTATTAAATGCTGCAGAGAAACTAAGGGGATTTTGGTTTCATTGGAGAAGAGAGACTGTGGAAACCTAAAAGAGTGAAAATCCGGGGAGAGAAATAGCATTTGAGTTACCATGTTTCAGTTGAAGTCACAGCTTCAGATGTGTGCTGCCTGTGAGTTTTTTCAACAAAGCAATTATATGTGGAAACTCAAGAAATAAATGTATGCCTCTTCCCTTCAAATTTTGGAAAAAAATATGCACAACAATATGAAGATACCATGTGTATGTACATTTTAGAAGCAAAAAGGTAACTGGTTGCATTGTACCATTCAGAACTGCTGTACTGGACAGAGATCAGGTAAAGAAACTCCTCCTGTTTAAGTAACTGGTTTAGACTGAAATTTGAAACAAAATTTGAAACTAAGTTAGTCTTAGAAAGCTTAGAAAATAAGCTTCCCCCCCTGCAAAATACATAACCCTATGGATGCATAAGCTTCTTATTCCTGAAATGCCCTAACCACTGGACTGCAAAACTGAACTTTGGCCCAGTGAGTCTTGTGCTCTTGTCTGTGTGGTTGCTCATACCGTGAAGGTAGTATGCTGCCACAAACTCAGTGCTGCTGTTTTTCAAAGTGAGGTAAAAAATCCCTGCTCAAGGATTATACCTGGGGTTAAAATACAGAGTTGCTTCTGGACTTGGTGTTCTATTTCATATTATGATTCCTTATGACGTGCTTTATGGTAGGTTGGTGCTGCACTGATTTGTACAAATGATCTGTTGATGCCTGTTCCTGGTGATCATTTGAGGCTCAGTGACATTATGCTAATGCTGACTAACGAATCTTAAGAGATGGAAATTAATTTGTTTAGAAGAGGAGAAAAAAAAAGGCAAAATGCAGTTAAGTCTTCAATAAACTATATTCAAGATATACGGTGCTTTCCCCCCATTCTGTGCAGTGTTCTCAGTTTATTTAGATTCATAATGTTTATTCTTTTTCCTTCAGAGTACAGGCAAGTGTGACTAGCTTGTGCCTTTTTCTGCTCTTCTGAGTATTCCTCTTTGTACAATGAAACCGAGATTTAGACCTGAGAAGGTGTCTGCCAGTAGGGATACTTTTGATTTTCTTGGAATGTGAGCTTTGTGATCCCCGAATTGAAGGTGAGAAAGCACCCTGGAAACCCACGTACTTCAAAGGTCCCTTGCTTGTATTACTCAACTGTGAAAAAAATGTGCTGGGGTTTTATTTCCATTGTGTAGCAAATGAGGTTGATTCTGGTGATGGAGTGGTCATCTGCATATGAAGGTATCTGTCTTGCTCTAATGTGGCATCTTTGTAGTGAAAGCGTGAATTGTTCTGATGGCTGGCCAGGAAGTTAATCCTACCAGAAAGGTGAGAGGGGAGCATAGAATATTTCTTACACCACCTTTGTTTTCCTTAAAACACAGTTTAAAATGACAATGGAGAAGTGCTTTAAAGAGTGGCATTTTTCTGTCTTGCTTTTGAGTGAGTGTCAAAAAGTAATGACTGGGAAGTTGCCGCAGTTTCTTCTGAAGTATGTTAGTTCTGTTTGTGTCAGGCAAAAGGAGTTACTGGATTAATGCATTATTAGTTACTGGCTTCTGTCTTCAGACTGTGAGTTACTCTTGCCGGTGCCTTAAATAAGGATTTGCTCTTTCTGATTTTGTGTACTGGTAGTTAAAAAAAACCAGTGGGACAACCATGTTCATTTGACTGCATTCCGTGGCATTAACTTGGAGCACACAATATCTGTTTTCCCAAGGATGAGTCCTTCTTTTCATGGGCTTTCTGAAGTTTAAAGTCAATGTACTGTGTACCTGAATTTAAGTAACTTATTGTATCATGTTACATAATTGCTTTTTTCTAAGTACATCACAAAGATATTAACTAGATGAAACATGATAAGTTCCTAATTTATTATACCTGACAGGTTTAGTGACACTTTGAACTTCACCTTGGTAAATAAAAAGATTTTGTCCAGATCTTGTATTGTGAAATTATTTTACCTGAAAGAAATAATTTTTCTTTGTAAATGTGAGAGCAGGATTAAAAACAAAACCTTTAGGTCACCACTCTTCCAGAAATAATTGATGTTCCTTACTCAAACAGATTCTAGTGAATCATCTCTTCCCAAATTAGGGAGTTAATTTGAAGTGAGAAAGCACATCTGCTGATATGTGTTATTTACAGTCAAATGGAAGTGGGGTAGCACCAAAGAAAAAAAGTTGAAATTGTGTTTTGTTCTACCAAAGTCAGTTGCTCTGAGCAGAGACAATGATCCATAGATTTGTGTAACTCCATTTTTTCTGTCAGGACTGTATCTGCCATACCAGGTGCTGGGATGAGAAGGGTGATTTTCCTTCTGGTGGAGTTTTCTGCTGTTACAGATTTGACAGCAGTCGTGTCATATATTTCAGTATTTGAAAAAAATGTATTTATCAGCATGTTGTGACACTGATAAAAATAAAGCTCAATTTGAGCTGTGGACAGTAAGGATTTCAGAAGTGTAATAGTGCTCAGAGAGGGTTTCTGTAAGGGCTGCCTAGGAGGTTACAGGCTGGGTTATCCCTAGCCCTCATTCCCACCTTTGTGGTTGTTTCTGTCTGTGAGCAGCACTGCAAAGGTAGGTCTTTGGAAAAGGCATCTTAAGGTACACCACAGAATTTATATCTTTGGATTTGAATCTGATGTTGAAGAACACTCACCGTAGAACAGAACACTCTGCTTTCCAAATCAGCTCTATCTGCTCATGCTGGCTTCAGGGTGTGTCAACCCCGCTCCTTGGGGGTGTGAATGCTGGGTTTGGGTGTTTGCCACCTTACTTCCAGTAAAATTGTGAGCTGTTGGACTAGTCCTAGCATAGTGCTAATGAAATGTAATGGTGGTAAAGTGATGGGGATAAACTGCTGTTCCAGCTACTTATTTTGGAGCCATCAAGCTGGAGATGAAACTCTGATGTTCAGTTTCTGGTCTCTTGCAAGTGAGGGATTTGCAGCATTTGAAGTTTAGTTCTCTCTGCCACTATTCATGATGATGATGTCATTTGCATAGAATATATGAAGGTGCTTATAGTTGACACCTTATCACAAAGTTTTAGTGGTTTCTTGGGGTTTTTTCTGACTCAGCTGGATTTTGCAAAGTAATTTGGTTTAGAGTATACATGAAGAGTTTAGTGCCGATTAAGTTATTTGTTCATTTTAAAACAAGTTGAGAATTTTTGGAGGATAGAAGGTTTGCAGTTCATGAATTTCCCATAACTTTAAAAGCTTTTTTGTGGTTTTTGTCAGCTAATTTGAACTTAATGACTATTCTATTGTTGCTGTATGAAATGTCATGTGAACATGTCTTCTTAACCCTTTGCTGTTCACTATGGTGAAAAACATCACAGCTGTTCACATTATAATACGGTCTTAACTTATCTGCTTTTTTCCCAAATTGTTTGCATAACTCTGATCACTGCTAGTTTTAATCACCCCTGTATTTAAAAAAAAGTGCCCTTGTCTTCTGAGAAAGTTGCATAACTTAGTGAACTAAATTGTAACCTTAGAAGTGTGCAATAGCAGAGTGCAATGGCCTTTTGTGTCTGGTCCCTTTGGTCCTGTGAAAACTGTGCATTACACATGACATATCTATGCCTCAGTCTTCCAGGCCTGCTTTATTATTGTGCAGTTGTCTGTATGATTCCACACTTCAAAACTAGTTTACTTCATTTTACATAAATATTTACAGAGAACGTAGAGAATGGATGTGTTATATGCGATGGGGAGAATATTGTCTTGCACATTCCATACTGTGATGTTTAACTTGTTCCAAAAAAAAAGAAGTCTTGGTTTCTCATGTTCTGAATTTACTTCTGTGCCCAAAATTTTGGCTAATATGCTTTAGTAATGAAATGTTTAACTTTTGTATTTCAGCAAAATTCCAGCATTTCTCAATGTGGTGGATATTGCTGGCCTTGTGAAAGGAGCCCACACTGGACAAGGCTTAGGAAATTCCTTCTTGTCTCACATTAACGCCTGTGATGGGATCTTTCATCTGATGCGTATGTAAACTTATTTACCTGCTTTTTCTAGCTTAAGGACAGCATTGTACCGTAATTAATAACTGTGGAGCAAATATCCATTACAATTTTAGCCTTTTCCATTCGATTCAAAGCCATCAGGTCTTAGGTTTTTCCAGCCAAGACAATCCTCATCCTCTGCTATCTTAACAGGTATGCTTTTCTTCATTGGCGTTGTACTGAAGACTTAAACTGGGTTTTTGGATATCCGCAGTTACGATGTGTCGTTTTCTTTTGTCAGCAGTGCATGGCAGTGTATTTAATTTCACGAAGAAGGAGGAATGAAATGTGTTAATAAAAGACAGAAATGGAAGTAGAAATCTGCTGCTTTTGTAAATCCTTAAACTTCCCAGATCCTGAGAGGATGAAGTTTGTTGCCTTTTACCAGGGTTTGGTCCAAGTTCCTGATGGACTGTGTATGTTTGGGAACCAGTGCCCTGAAACCAGCTGTCACTTTTCAGTGTGATAGGTGGGCACTGAACACTGAATGTCTGCAGTCACAGTAGAAAGTGGCTTAAAAAAAACTCAGGCAGGCTGCTCCTGTTCAAGGGCAATAGGCAGGGGACAGGAGGGTGAGACTTGTATGCCAGCAAGCTGGAAAGGAGGTGTTGCTGAAGATGAAGAGAAGATAAGAATGATAAAATATTGCTAAGAAGAGATGTAACAGGAAGTGATTTGGCAATCATGCATTTTCAAAGCATGAAAAATTCAGTGTTTGTTTTCATTTTGATTTTATCTGGAACAAATTTTCATCTTTGAGCACTGAAGGTATTACTCTCCATCTTTATGGGGTTGTGATATGCACTACTACTGCCTGTGGTAATGGCCAGCATGGGATTCAGAGTCCTTCAGAGAATTGATCTTTTTCTTATTTATGGATGCGAGGCAGGAAGTCAAAAGCAGCTCATTGTGGATTTGTGCTGTAAACTTCAAGCTCTGCATGCCTGACTATATTGAAGAAAGGCTTGTTAGACTTTGACTTAGGTTGGTTCAGATGGTAATTTTGCAGTAAGCAGTTTGAGAATTAAACAAGTTGTATTAATTAAGGTAACAATAGGCAAGGAAGTAGCTTGACAGGAATGGAGACCTTTTGTTGAGTGTGATGAGAAACTTTGGGCAGCTCACCAAAGGTAGTTCTAGGCTAAAGGTTTTGATCCTGTTTTCTTTATTCTTTGAGGATGTGTTAAACTGTGTTTTCTTTAGGACAAAAGGTTTATTTGTGGGGTTTTTTTAGCTGCCATAACACTGCTGTTACCTCTTTGTGTTCTGAGATGTTTTCTGGAGAAGGCTGTTGCCTGTCAGTTGATCCACCACAAGGCACACAGCATGTTACATGTTATTTATTACATGGCAGAAATATGAGGACATATGTGATTTGTTTCCACCTGGCTAATTCTCTACTTTCCTTACTTCATTTAAAAAGAGACATTACCCCCATCTTGAAATGGCTCTGGATTTTCAGCCTTCAAATTTCCGTATCCTTGTTAGACTGTTACTTTTCCTGAGATATAGGGTTTTCATTAAATCAATAAAAACCATTGTTTGTATGTCTAAGGCATATTTTAATATATGCAAAGAAGCAGGCAACATCTGGCAACCACACATGGTAGGGTAGTAGGACAAGTAAAAGAAAAGGTAAGTTTGTGTTGAGCACCATTGTATTTTTATATGTGATTAATGTTCTCTTAGCTCAGCAAACAAGGTAATTAAGTTTTCCTCTGCAGGATAGAGCAATCCGTTCTTGGGTTTTGATACTTTCTGATTTTTTTCTGTAAAAGTGCACAAACTGAAATTGATTTACTGATATTTAAACTAAACCAGTTGGTAGTCATACACTTGAAAAGAAAAACTTCAGATGTTATACCAGTTTCTTAGGGGTAGGGGTGTAATTTACTTTTGGCCACATGCAGTTATGAAAACCTCAGATAGATATGCTTGCCCTCTTATTGGCTGAGTGGATGGGGGATTTAATTTTGAAATGGTTGTCTGTCCTGGATAGTGGTGTTTGCCATCCCATAGTAGCCTGACATGTGCTTTAAGGTACTTACAGCTTTGTTCATCTTCCAAGTTTCACAGTTTAATTTGAAACATTTCTGACAGTTCTATTCTCCATGTTTCAGGTGTACTGCAGTTTTAACTAAGGCAGCACTGTTTTTTGTAGTGATAGAAGGCAGGCTGTTTGAAGGTTATGGTAGTGTTTCTTCCACAGTTCCATGGCTTTAACCACCTTTCAACTTTTATGGCAGATGGGTCACAAGTACTTGTAGAAAATTACTTTCTTTGTATGGTGAACTATAAATGGCAACTTTGTTACAAGTGTAAATTTACAAATTACACTTAAACAATGCTTCAGTGAAGAAACTGGTAGATACCAGTATTTAGTCCCTGCTATAGCTCTGTCACGTGTTTGCATATACTGGATGTTAAAACAACCAGAGCTCTTCGTGTTTTTGAATTTCTCTTCCCACTGGTATTCTGCAGTCCTAGTTTTCTAGAAAATATGTTCCACATTTTTCTCTTATTTTTAGTTTCTTTAATGAAATCCAGTCTTTCTCTTCAAAGGTACAGAAATTAGGAGGAAGCTTGTCTGTAAAAGTACTTTGCTATCAAATGCTCCTTTTTAATTAATGAAAAACATTAGGGTTGTATGCCCAATGTTTGAAGCAGGGCAGGCAGCACTGGTTTTTGTGGAAGAACCTGAGAGCTGACCTGTGCCATCCCCTGGTGTGCCAGTCCTGCAGAGGATGGTATGAGCAGCTTGCGGTGCTGGGGCAGTGTGGGCAAGGAGGGCTGGGAAGCTCCTGCTTCGCTTCTCTGGAAGTGCTCTGACTTCACAGCAAAGGAGCTCCAGCTGCCTTTTAGCAGCAGGATGGGAAGTTTGGTAACTGATAATCCGTGAAATCTTGTTCTTTGTGGTAAGAGTGAAAGATCTATGAAGTTAGGTAAACATCCCCTGCAGTCTTACAGAAGTGACTGGTGTGACCAATGTGAATGGGTTCCTAGAAAGCTTTAACTGCTTTTACTCCAGTTTTATGTTTGTTAAAACTGGAAATGTTTAGTACACCCCCTGGTTCTGCCTCCTTCAGGATTTTGGGTAACTTCTAAAGCTTTGTCATTATTCAAAGCTTCAGTAGCTATGATTCGTGTCAGTCGAGTAGTTTATTCTTGCTTGAAAAAAGCACTAATCAAATCTGAGTTTGACAATATTTTTGTTCAGCATTTAAAATCAAGTTAACTTAACTTTATTTTTTACCATCATGAGTGTTAATGGTAACTCTCAGTAATACTGTCAGTGTTTTGATTTTCCTGCAAAAATCAAAGGGATGATAAAGTTACTTAACTGACTAAGATACATCCTCCTTTTTCAGTTTTTTTTTGACTTCCTATAAAAATGTGTGCATTTTCTATATAAAGATGCTAATAATCTGTAGCTTTTATATACTTGAGGCATGATGCATTTTTCCCCATGTTCTCTAACAAGAAATTCTACCTACTGATTGCTGCTCCTGAAATCCAACTGCTACTGAGAGGAGGCATGTGAGGATGTCACTTAGCCACACTCCACTGCACTGGCATTTCAGTGAACAAAGTGTGAGTTACATCTCATCCTTTCAGCATGTATGTTCTGTGCTTTGGGAATCACAGTGGCTCAGTTTATGTAGCTGTAGGTTGGCTGTGTCACTTCTAATATCTGAAGCTGTTTTTTCATCTTTATAATGTGTCAAAATTCACCTTGAAATGATGTAAACATATCTGTCTTTAAAAAATTTATTGTCTTTGACATATTTTGCCTAAATTTGTTAAAGATGCTTTGGTTTTGTTTTATATTACTAAGTGTAATTGACACCTGTTAAAAAGGGGTTGCCTGTTTAAAAATACAAACCTTTCACTGCTAAGCCACTGAAGTTTAAAAATAGTCTCCACGTATTAAACTCGTTCATGTTACACAGTCAAGATGTATTGATGTATTCTATTGAGTAGGTGATAGTTCCTATTGAATTTTTCTCTTCTTATTTATTATTAGAGTAACTGAATTAAAGCTTAATAAAATATTTGGAGTGGGTCACAGTTCAGCTAAACTTTCAGTTGGCTTTCAGTAACTTCTCTATATTAAACCCAGAAATTGTGAAAGCTTTCAAATTAAATGGGCAGTTGTGTCTGTGTATGAACCTAATGCTTGGGGGGTTTTTTTGTTTGTAGTTTTATTTGTTTGGGATTTTTTTTTTGTTAACTATTTTACAGTGTTTTGATTTTGAGAAAAGGCTTTGCATAGGAGATTTGTCTGATCACAGAGTTATGAAAATGGCATTCCTCTACTCCTTTTAGTAAAATCATCACCAAAAGTGAAATAATTTATATTTGCAAAACTATTTTTGCATTGCATGTTACAATTTCAGAATATCAGGTCATAGAAATAAATGGACTAGGGATAATTGTCTTAGGCCATGTGTTACCTGTCTTTGAATTTTACCTCTCCATATTCAGATACTAAGCCCACTGCTTTGAAAAGGAAGGGAGGCTATTAACAGTGTTTATGGAGATGCATACAAATTCGCTTATCATTAGTTTTTCCTCATTTACAAAAATGCTTTTGTTGCAGGAGAGGAGGGTTTTTCAGAGGTTGCTTAGTTGTGTTTTACTCTGAAGCTTTTATTCATGTAGATCTCCTCCCCACAGCAGCAGTTTTGTACCCGCAGGCAGAAGCAGAATGCACATGTAGTGTACCCTCTTGGTACAGCACCACGTTCTGTGGCCATGAGCGAGACTGGGTACAGTCCCTTAAGCTCTTAAGGCAAGCAACGTTCTACAGAGGAATTCCATATGCATATGAGTCTTCATTCCCCTTCTAGATAATGAGAAGCAAAAGGAAGCACGTTGGAATAAACTTTTTTTTTTTCATTTGAACACTGTATTCAGTTTGAGGCAAAAAGACCCCACAAAACACTTGATAAAAAAGAGATTTGAAGAAACAATAAGTCTTGGAAGACTTATGCTCCAGATGTACTGCCTTGACACAAGATTTCTTGCAGGAAAACACATGGAGTTGCCATTAGTGTCATGAACTAGCTTTAAGCCATCTTGGAGAGCTAATGCTGTCTAGGGCTGTAGGATTTTTCTTGCTGGATCCAAGGATGGAAGCACAGCAGACTTTTGCTCAGAAATAATGTTGGTAGAGGGAAGATTCATTTGTACGGATGTCTGCTCATAGAAACTTCATGAGAAATAGCCATGTAGGATTGGAGTGTTTGTGCAGCACCCAGCAGCAGAGGCAGTGGATGTAAATGAAATTGAAGTAGATTACAAGCCAGAGCAGGCATCACAGTGGCTGTTGTCCTTCTTATGTGCCTACTCTTGAATGCAAGAACATGGGAAGAGACTTAGGATGAAGGCTGATGCTTAAAAGCAATTGTTTGTAGAAGCATCTGACGAGCAGAAAAGAACCTTATATGTGCTTTGGATACTAGTACATTATTGTCCAAAGTGTTGGTAGTGGAATTAAACGGCAGGATGGGATTCTTGTGAATCTTCTCTCATGCAGTTTCTGTTACTACTGCCTTGAAACCTAAACCTGCAAGAGGGGGGGAGGCATTTTGTACACCAGCATCCTGTTCGATAGATCAGTGCAGTGCAGGATCAAGTAGCTTAATTTGGCCAGCTGTGGAAAGCTTTGAACTAACCAGATTTTTCACTTAGGCAATAAAATAATTACAGGAAGGGCAATAGCCTCGTGTGTTGAGCAATTGCAGAAGAACTTTGCAAGATCTGTTGTTGTCCTTGAACACAATGTTAGTGTGTTTGAGATGCAGGAGATCACACTGTAAAATCACCCTCATCTCCTGTTTTATTGCTGGTGTTTCTTTCCTTCTGGTGTGCATACATGAACAAAATTCATGTTTGTACCTCAAAGCTGTTTAGAATATGTTGTTTGGAACTTTGTCTTCAGCAGAGGAGTGAGTTTGTTTTCCTGGGCAGATTGTGTAACAGGTGCTGAAAAATTTTCATCACTGTAGCGAGTTAGCCTTTGTCTTTAATGAACAGTAAATCACATCGCCAGACTAAGTGGAAGTGATACCTGAGCTTTAATCCATACTCCTCTAAGGCCAGGTAGTTACAGTTTAAAGCATAAATAAACTCGGGTAAGGTTTAAATAGGTTTCATTCTCAAATTTCTCACAAGTAATTGTTGTTCTGAGAGCTGAATAAGCCTCCCCAAATACATGGATATTAGGAGCAAAAGTTTATATGTGTCATTTTAGTCCATGATAATTAAATAAATGTCTCTCAAGGATCTACTTTACTTCTTCAGAAAGGATGAGAGTTATGAATGTTCAAACATTGTGTTACTAATCAAACAGTCCAAAACTTGTTTTATGTTGAGGTTGCCTTTTGATGTCATAAATTGAATTTTGATTGTATAGTACCTAGGAGGTGTCTACTTCCCAAGTATTGCAAAGTTTGTAATTTTATTTAATTGCTTATTCTCATTTAGAAGGAAAACTACTGTTCTTGCATTCTTCTCTAGCCTTTATCCTAGTTTGATAATGCTACATTTGTTAGTATCACGATAATTGAAGTGACAGTGGATTTTGGAACCCACTTTGTCATTCATCTTTAGCATAATATCCTATGCCTCTTTATGTCCAGTATGTCTTTTTTGTATCAGAACAGATGAAAACATAAAATTTCCTGTCTAAAGGCCACCACCCTTGCTAGAGTAGCAGCATCTAACGCCATTCTATTTATAGATGGAACTTGTTAAGTTTCCTCAGCAGGGACTTAAAGCTATGACCTCGTAGGCCAGAAACAGGAGAGCTACCTACTGAGCTACAAGGGCAATCTCTCAATTCTAAAGAATACATAGAAAATTTCTAATATACTGTACTGTGAGTCATAAAGTACTTGACCAGTAAACCCTCCCTCCCCTGGGAATAAAGACCAGGCAGGCTGTCTTTACGGAGTCATTGCTATTATTTGACCTACAGCTACTTTTATCATAGTTCTGTGTGTGTGATTTGGCAGTGCGTAATTGCTATTTAGGCAATGCAGATGAGTTTTTCCTCTGTAATACTTTAAAGAAATCATTGATGTGTGATAGAGTTGGGGTGTTCAGGTGACTGTTTCTGAAATACATGTTTACCTGTTTGAATGGGTGTCTTTGCTGCTGGTGGAGGGTATCCTGGCTTTTTTAAAACAGTGATAGTTTGATAATTTGTCAATAATTTTTTATTTGCTGTTCCATGGACTTTGTTGAAAGTTTGAAGGGAAATGTACTGCAGATAGATTTGCTTTGTTTTCTAATATGAAATGTGAAAGCCTGTGTTCCTTTGGTCAGAGGAAGGTTACCTCAAAAGGTAAAGTAACAAGTTCTTTGCAAGACTGTAAGAACAGAAAAAGGTAAGTGGGTGAGTATTTTCACTTTAATTAGCTGCATGGTTCTATCAGAAGGGTGAGTGGTCTGCAAACTGAGAATATTGCAGCATCCCTTTCAGAAAGTTGCTTTTGAGAAAGTGCTTTCATTTTTTAATGCAGAGTTTTAAGGAAAACTTTAAATCAGATAGGTTCCTAGAAGCACTTCTGTTCCCTAGTTGAATCATAGATGTCTGTGCTTCCTAACACAGCTGAGGGCATGGTGTGCCCTGGGTTTGTAAATGACTGTAGGAGTTTGCTGTTGCTGCTCAGGGGCTCTTTATTGCTGTCCCTCACTGCTCTGGAGCTGAATATGCAGGTGAGTCAATACCACATGAGCTGAGGTGACAGTTTCTGAGGCTTTTGTGACTTCAGTATTAAATTAGACAAGGAACAGTTTACTTACGGGATTGCTGCATACTGAACAGAGGAGTAACTGTTGCAAATGAAGACCAGGAGGAACCTGGCTTTGGGTTTCATATTCTGCCTGTAAGTTACTTATCCTAGGCAAACTAAACAAGGCTTCTGGGTTAGTTAAGGTATGCTGTTGTAAGACTTAATTAATATATACCTTCTTTTTGTTCTGTATCAAGCAAATTTTTCTGAAATCCTTGGGGTTCAGTTTGGAGTTGCTTTGTCTTTGCCTATGAGAGTTTATGGGACTGTTTAATAAACTGACAGAGAAACCTCTGGTTCAGTTTCCTTTCAGAATTGCCGAGCAGCCTGGTTTCTACAATGGCCAAAATGCCACTTTTAGAAAAATAGGTGCCTGTCCTTGTCCAAGTCATATGGTTGTGCCAGACTGATACACTGGATGAGAAGGTCTTCAGTGAACTGAAGCAGCTCCCTACTCCGACATCTTTTCTCATGGATATGCTGCCACTTTCTTCAGTGCTGTTGGAACTGATTGTGAAACAGTGTAGTAAAAGGGCTTTTGGTTTTTAAAAATAACCATATTCTTCTTGTTGGGTTACTTCAAAAATAGTTAATTTCTTTAATCAAATTTAATATATAATTCAGCAAACAGTCATGCTGTTCTAGCTGAGGGAGCATTAAGCTGAGATTGGTAAGATGAAAAATGCTTGTAAAAAGGGAGCCATAGGAAATAGATGATGCCAGTTGCATCCTTTTCTCCCCTTCTTTTTTTTTTGTCTTCCAAGTTTGCAAGACTTAGGCATGTTGTCTTTCAAACCTTCCATGTTGTCCACTGGAGTCTGAGGAAACCTGACTTTGTTATGATTGTTATTTATACTGAGATGTTATTGAGATGCAGGACTTGGTTGCAGATGTGCATTTGTGCTGTTGTAATGCTAAAGTATTGTGGAAATCTGCTGGCTTTTTTTTTGTGAGCCTTCAACAAAGATAGTTGGTATGTTTTCAATATGTTTTCCAGACTTTCTCTTCTGTCCTGATGAAGTCCAGCTTTGCTCTGGCTGAAGATGAAGTTTTGCTTTTCCACTTGGGTTTGCAAGGAATTATGTATTAACCAGTTATCAATGGCACCTCAGCAGAAATTCTTATAGCCTGTTTTGTTTTTTTTTTTTTCTGTTTGGTACTTGTCACTCTTGTATTTGCTCCACTCAGTTTCTCCCAGCTATTTTTTGGTGTATTTCAAGATGAATTTTTATCCTGATAACTTCTGCGGAAAGCAGAACTAGCAGTGGGATGGATTTAATTGCTGGATGTTTGTCAGCAGTAGTTGCTAGAGCTGCTTTGGAAACTTGCTTTAGTTTAGGGGTCTCTAGCCTCAAACAACACCTTGGAGCCTCAGTGCCTGGAGACAATTAACAAAGTATCAAGTCAAACATTTATTTGTTTTTGTGAAATACCTGAGAAATGCTACTTTCAGTTCTTATTTTGGTTTTTGCTGTTAAAGTGAAGATTCATCTATTGTTGATAAAATAGCAAGATGATTTTTCAGAACCTCAGTGTTTATCTTGAGATATTTAAATTTCTGAGTACTCAATACATGGTTAATTTGTTTTTTGCTAAAATTAGTTTAAAAGCCTTCCTTTACAAAATCAAACAACATCCCTTCTTCCTTTTCTCTACCTTCTTCATTTCCCCCCTCCATCATACGGGTTTTTTTCCAATAAGGAGGATGGCAGAAACTTCTGTACCTCAAACTCACTTTACTAGTTAAACTTTTAAAAGAAGTTTGAGCATGGGTTTGCATTTCAGTGCTTACTTACATTGCTGTTACTGAGATAACAGTTCCTTGACACTTAACTGAATATTTTTTGCATCGAGCTTTGGTAATTTGATGTGAAAATTGATGTCTCAAAACTAAATAGCAATAGGAATGGGAAGTTGAGTGTGTGAAAGAGTTTCAAAAGGGAGGAAATGTAGAAGTACAGGAATGTAGGCTACCTGAGAGGGATTGCTTGCTTTCAGAGAAAATATGGAAAGAAGAAGGGGGAATCCAAAATCTGGGCAGTTTAAGCCTCTGGCTTGGGTTCTCTGAAGTGTCATAAAGCAGAGAAATTAATCCAGTGAACATCACCATAGAAATTGTGTTTATGTGTAGAGTACAAGATAAGAAATATTGATGTTATATTTTTTTAATTGTTAGGGATGGCATGGTAAAATTGCCATGCAGAGGAAAAAGGCTAATATGTGGTATGTAAGTTTAATCTATTCAAACCAGCAAACACTAAAATGTTTTAATCATAAAGAGATTATTATTTCATAGTTTAATTATAAGGCAGAATATAAAGATTGTTTCGGTATTCTTACTGCATTTTTGTCTTCTCAAAGACAAAACTTTCCAGTTTTTTAAAAATGTAACAAAATCAGTGAATACTGCTCTAGTTTATTTTATTTTAGTTGTAATTTTTTAATCTGAATTACCTCTGTTTTTATAGTGGCTTTTGGTTTGCTTTTATTTTGCACTTAAATGCAAATGTAAATGAAGTATTTTCCTCCATTGTGTGTAGTGTAGGTCTTTTAATTATTTTTTTAATGGCTCTTTGTGTGCTTAAAGAAAACAAAACTGTTCACTGGACTGTGCAGTATTTAGAAAAAAACCCATGTCATTTCTGTAATGCCACTCTTGGCCCAAAGCTACATTAAGCAACAACTGAAACGCATCACTTTCAGCTGGATTTAAGACTTGAAAATACACTTCTAGAAATTTCCTTCCAAGTGGGCCACAATATTCAGCTAGTGTTTGGGATAGATATAGAAAAGACAGCAAGAAAATATAAAATTTCCAGTCTTAAACTGATTTTAATTTATATATCACAAGCTACTGTTTAAATATTGAGTGCCTTGTACAATTACAAAACATTGGGAGTGTAGGCAGAGCTCAAGTCAGTGGGATCCAGGATCCAGAACCTTACCACAGTTTCTGCTTTCAGCAAAATAATGGATAATTTTCCCTGAGCCATAGTTCATCTTTGTAGTTAGTATGTTGAGCTTTTATTTGTAGAGATTGTTTAGTCATTATGATAAAACATGTTATAAAAATTTTGATAATGAAGAGTTAAAAAGCTCTTAGTGTTTTCTTTTTATAAGCCACCTGTTGCCTTAGATGCATAAGTATATGAATTCGAACAAAGTGCTCATCACTTGTCAGCCATCAGTGGCAGCATAAAAATTACTTGTGGTGCTTGCTTTGCAAGAAGTTCTTTTGTGTTTGTGACATCAGCTTTGTTTTATACAATTAAAGTATTACACGCTAGAATAATCTAAATTGCAACCACTAAATGGTGATGTAGTTCTTTTTTCATAGAGCTGAATTTGTTTACTGGTTGTATACAGCTATTGACTACTGTTTAACATGACATGTCCCTTTTGCCTAGAACAGTCTTTGGAAAAGGTGTTTTTTTTGTGTCCTGTTCTTGTATCCCACCCCCTCCGTTCCTCCTCCCTTCTCCATTATGGAGAGCTTTTCTTGTACTTTTTTAACAAGTGGATAAAAATACATGTTAGGCTTCAGGGTTTTTTTTTCCAGCTAGCAAATTAATGGCACATGATGATGTTGCAACAGAGAAAAAAGCCTTGCGGTGAAGTGATCTGGACTGCAGGAGATGTTTTGTTCCATATGAACATGTTTTGACATGAACAGGATAGTTTTTGTTTGCAGAGTTTAAAATAAAACCCACAAGCAAACCACATTTTTCTGATTCTGACCGTACTGTACTAAAGACTGTACAGATACCTACTGAACGGCTTTCTGTGTTGGAAATGCCTATCTGTGATGTTCTGTTCCTCTGGTATTGCTGTATTTTTCTTTTCTTTACATGTTCTTCCCATTTCAAAGTGAATGGGAAGAATTTGCATGTGACTTGGTTATGATTTCTTTAAGTTGTTCTCCGTGTGTTAAAACAGATATTCAGTGCTGTAGAAATTTGTGGAAAATGTGCTGTCCACTTCTCAAATTACATTATATTGAATAACATGCGATTATTGTGGAAAATTCAACCAAGTGGGTGAAATTAGTATAGTTCTGTGTGTGTTGGCTGAGCATGCAGTAGGCTTGTCTTGCTCCTCATAACCTTAGGAAAGGCATAACAGCTCTTCAAAATTTCCATACACTTAAATTCAGGCAAGGCATAGTTCCTGTTTGAAGAAATTAGGCTACAACTAAGCTACCTTATTACTGATTTTTTGTATTCAGTTGGTCTGTTTTTGGAAGAAATACGTGATGACTGTGTAAGTCCATGTTAATTTGTGTGCAGGAGTTACTGGCTCTACTGAATCTGTGATAAAAATCTCTGAGGCTGCATGCTAGTCCTGGAGCATTAAAGGCTTCCTTCAGCAGTCACCCCTCCTCCTTGGGCCTGAAGCACTGAGACAGGAGCATATCAATTCAACTTTCCTATTTTTTCACACTGATCTAGTAACTTCCCTTCTGAGGAATAATCCAAGTTAGAGATTTAGATAGGAATAAAATTAAAAGTATCTTACAGTCAAATAATGACTACAGCATTGTTCCAACAATAATCCTGTAGGGATGGGATATGAAAAGGATATAAATGCAAGCTGAAGACCATGCAAAACAGTATTAAAAAATACAGGTCTCATATAGTTTCCTCCCATACATTGGTTTTGGTAAGAATATGGTTTTTTTTAAACTGATAAGCCATTAACAACATTCACTTTATTAAGATACTTCCATTTTATTATTCCAGCATAATTAGCTAACTGGCTAATTATTAATTCATGCTCTCATCCTTTTGCATGTTTTCCTGTTGTCATTTTTCCTAAAGTGTGTATGTAAGCAAGTAGGGAGAGAGAGCAAAAGTGACCTTTCAAAGTACTTCTGTTTTTTTTTTCCAGGGGTGCAATTCTTCTATTTAGTCATACTGTGTGATTCAAATTCCATGATTTGCAGTCAGGTTCTGCTCAGTGTGAATAAAGATGGCTTGGTCTGAACCTTGACTAATCAGTATATATTTGTAGAGAACAAAAATATATGTCTTCACCTCTTCTGTATTGATTACTTTTGCAGACTGACCTTAGGGTGACTGTGCTATTTAGAGTGAATAATTTAGTGTATGAGTTAATTGATAATTTACAAGTTCACATTCTTCTTATAAGGAGATAGAATGTTTCCTTCTAGTTGATTTATCTCACACTGAAATAAAATAACACTCATATGCTTGTTTAAATTTAATTTCCCCCGTCTCTGTATGTGCTTACATTGAGTTGAGTATTAATGGATGCAGTTGCATTCTGAATAAATAATTGGGGGTGTGGTCATTGTGTGTGTATATTTTCCTCATGGAGAAGTATTGCAGTGTCATTGCTGACTTGCTTTAGCTGCTGTTGGAGCTGGGAAGTGCAGTGTGAATAGGCCTAGCAGAGCAAAGGTACTGACAGCTCAATTGGCTACTCAGCTTTTCAGTTGTCTTGCTCACTTAACCTCAGCAGGGCTTCAGTTACTAAGAGAAGATAAAAACATTCAGAATTATTTAATAATTTGTTTTTAATGAAGCCCCCTGTTTTTAAAAAAAGTGTTAGATGTTCATTTTCCTCCCATATAGTCAGTGTAATGTCGCCATGCTAAGATATTTTGACTACCTCATTTGAGCATTGTTGTTGAATAATATGATGGGCTAGACACTTCTAATGGTAGATATATCATAATCCTGATTTTTCCTAACGAGCCATCATTTTGGATAAATATGTCACAGTTTTTCCTAGTCTTGTGGTAGATAGAAGCATGGACCTTGCTGGTCACTGAATTAAAGGAACCAGTTGAGTCCAGGAGAAGAGTGTATCCGAGTGGCGTGTGGATGTGTACAGCATGCTTCCCACACTGGTGCCTGGTGCATGTGTCTGCGTTCCCTGATGAGCAGGGGGATGAGCTGATGGCTACAGGCTCTTCCTGTGTGCCCTGCTCTTGGCCCTCACTGTGCAGGCTGGGCAGCTTCCTTGTTTTTGGCTGTTCTCACGTGTTGCGAACGCATGGGGCCGTATTTGGGAGAGGGAACATTGGATTCTCAATGTTCCAATTGAAGAGTGGTGGGAGGCCCACAGGGCTGACAGGCACTGCCTGCCGGGAAGGTGCCCTCAGCTGCCTGAGCATGGACAGCTTGCTGCAGAACACCAGCATTTCCAGCTTGTGTGTTGCAGTCGTGCAAGGAGTCCCTTCATCTGGTTCCCATAAGCAACATCCAAATTCCCTTCCTGCTGGAGAGAAATGCTGCTTTTGTCAGCTAAAAACCTCAAGTTAACCTTTTCTCTCATCTCTTTCTGTTTATGGATTTTTTTTTCTTCCAGAATGCCTCTGCACATGGCTTGCTGATTTGAGGTCTTTTGCCTTCCCACTTTTTGTTTTCTTGCTGTGTAACATCAGGGTGATGTCGGTTAACAGGATTTTGTACGTTAGTGGTGCTATTTACTAGAATGTTGTTAATTTACTGTATTAGAGCAGTGAAAATGTGATACAATAATTTGTTTGCAGTCTCAAAACTAAAAGCTTCTTGACTGGAAAGATATCCCTGGGACCACTGCAGCTATAGGAAAATTGTTTTAAATTGAAATGTTAAATTTGCTGGAATTTGATAAGTTAGTACAAAGCAATTTCAAATCTCACCCATAAAATCACTGTGAAGTTACTTTTTTTCCCCTGTGTTTTAAACTTTGCCGTGGAGAACAAATAACTGTTCTTTGTTTCAGAACATGTGTAATTATGTGAAGTCCATTAATTCTGTATTAGACAAGCACTGCATAGAAATACTTCCACATAAACTAGGATGAAATATTCAGCATGTTTGAGAAGAAAGAACCTTTTGGAAATCTTTGGTAAGGGAAGATACTATTTGTATTTAATGCAGCTTGAATTTTTGATGCAGTCTGAATATATAAATCAGTCTCATATGCATCATATGCCACCAGGTTTAATGTCTTGATAGAGTGAGTAGATGGGTAAGCTGGACTTTGGGCTGGCAGTGTTGGGGAGAAGGGCAGAGGAAGCTGCATCTGAGAGCAAGGCTGTGTTCCTGTGTGGAATGCAAACAGGGTCAACTGCCTCTCTTTGGAGGAAGGGATATTGTAATATTACCAGCAGTGCTGTATTGAAAATTGAAAACAAGTAACTGAAAGCACATTGTAGAGAAACAGATGATTTAAATGATTTGGAGAACGTTTCTAATGTTAGTAATCAGCAAACCACAGAGAAATTTGCTTGTGATCAGAGTTCTGATTTTTTCACCAAAATGGAAAGCCTAGTCAAGGGTAATCCATCTTCTGTTCACTTAACATGTTTTTTCTTTAACTTTTTTCTTAAGTATACTGCCTACCAGTTTATTTAAAGAAAAAGATTTTATATGTGTATGTACTATTAAATAAATGTTGGAACAGAAACTTAACAGCTTCATAGCTTTTTGGAAGTTTCCTTCTTCTGCAATAGCATCTCTTAAAATTTTCATAGACACAAATTGTTTGAAAAATAAGCATTTGGTTAACATTGGCTAGCTGAAAAATAAAATGCATCCTGTTTTCATAGCATTGCAGCAGCTATGCTTTCTTCAAACTTTCAAACTTCTTTTTTTTTTTTGTAGCAGAAAAGTCTCTTGTTGATTTGTTGTGTGTTTCTTCTAAACTTTTTGCAGTTTAAGCATGATCTTTTCAAATGATCTGAAATAGGATTGTCCTGCCATATCAAAAGGAAATAGTAGCATTTTCATTCTGTGTTATGTGATATAGCTGGGGTTTTATTTTAATCCCTGATATAATTTAGGTTAGAACATTACATTACGTAAAAAGTACATACAGTATTCTGTATCAGGGTTGTTATAAAAAGAAAAATTAAACAGCGAACTGTATTTTTATAACAAACTCTTTTGGAATCATAAGGTTGCTTAAAAATAGGATGTAATTCTTAAAGGATCTTCTTTTCTGTCCAGTTCTCCTGTTGGACTAGCAGGAGTGTGAAGTCTGCTGTATCAGTTCTGGCCTCTGGCTTCCTCCTGTCAGCTCTGTCCTGTGGATGAAGGGTGAGCAGGCTGTGAGCTGAGGGAAACTGCACGAAGGGATGGTGGTGCCTGACTTGCTGGTCTGAGGGGGCATCTGTAGCACTAGTGTTAGAGGCATCTATGTAAATGCTTGGATACTGCATACGCCTTTCGCATATCTTTTGACATTTGGGGAGTTTTGTCATCTTTCATGTATTGTGAAGAAGAGAAGTATTGAGGCTCAGCATCTTCTAAGAGTCTGCTAGTTTTAGGAACCCTAAAATAAATCTGAATTTTTTTTATAGTAATGATAGCATTTGCAGGATAGATATGGTCCAAGACAAATGCTACATGATAGCTTTTGTGGAAAAATTGCAAGGAACCGTCCTACAATAATTGGATGAAAGTTTTTTTTATAGATTTAAGTGCTGATGGACAAGGACTGGCTTCAGAGACTTCAAAAATTGCCAGAAGTGTGATGGCCAGTATGATTCTTCTCTTTTGAGGAGTTTCTTTGAGTGTTTTGAGATGGAGAGAATCTTCCTTCTGTCTAAGAATGATTTTTAGGTTTATTTTATCAGGAAAATAAGAGCGGTGTCAAACCAAACCTTGAACAACTGACTTTTTTTCTGGAATTAGTGGTCAGCATTGTCTGTTTCAGTGTTTTCTGAAAGTCTCACTGCCCATGAGTTTGACAGCTTGTATCACAGCCTGTTAGAGAAGCTGTAGCAGCAGAGATGTTTAAAAAGGCAGGGTCACATGAAGGATAGTAACATTAGTATTTAGTTTTCCTTCTGGAATGTTTGAATTTAAAATACTTCTTTTTTTTAATCAGAGAAGAAATGTTTTAAAGGCATATTTATCCTCATACTAAAAGGCAATTTGAGGTGGCCCACTTGACTTCTTTGCTGCATGATACAAATGTTCATACTGAGATTCATATGTAGGGAATTTTGAGAATTTGAGTTTACCTTTATATAAATATGTCTGTGTATATAGAATTGCCAGCATATAGTGATTAGGAAACAAAGGCAATACTACTGAGACAGGCAGTCTGCCATCGGTTTGGTGTTGGCCACATTTTTGCCTGTGCACTGCCCTGTGCCCCTATGTGAGCACAAAATTAGCTGTGGTGGTGTGCCAGAATTTATGGAAGGCCTGATCTTGTTTACTACTAACCAACAACTGCTTTGTAGCTGTAATCCTCATGTTTGCCCATCTAGTAATCATGAAACAGTGTGGAAAGGTAAGACACCTTCATAGGGACTGTGTTTGGAAAGCTTAGAAAACATGGCAGGTGACACAAAATAATTCCAGAGGTTGAAAAATTTTGTTAAGTGATAAAAATATATCAGAACAGATACGAATATATAGAAGCTGGTAAATAATGGTGTGATACAAACAATGGGGAAAAAATATGAGAGTATATTTTCATGTGGAAGTGTTGGTCTTCACAGAGACTGCTTGCTAGAGCTGAGTGTGCACACAGTTTTACCTTGTAACCATTTTTAGGTGTTACTCTTAATACAGACAGATATGAAATATAAGATGTAATAAATAGAAGATGGGTTTAAAAATAGCATGTAGAGGTAAAATATTATCAGTGTTTTAAAGTGGAAATTTAATAGCAAAGCAGAAAATAACTATCTAACAAATCTGCTGCTGTACTGGCATTGCAAACCAGTGTGTTTGGAAGAACACAGAGGCTGTCTGGCAGCCGTCCCCTACCTCCAGCCCAGGGTGCCTGTCATTGCCACAGCCTGAGTTAGCCTTTGCTGCTTGTCCCTAGCTGCAGTTCAGGCAGTGTGGTGATGCCAAAGTACTTCCTACTGCCATGAAAATAGTGAAACTGTATTAATTCTTGAACTCTGCATGAATAAAGATAATGTAGAGGTTGGACGTGTTTGTGGATGGTGAGCTGCCCTGTGGGGTGCAGCAGTTTATGTGAATGGTCCTTGCCTGGCATGAACCATGTGGTGCAAGGGTAGTCCCTAAATGGCTTACCTAATCATATATAACCTGCACTGGCATTTTTAATTCATTAATTAAATTAATTTAACCTGAAATTCCTTAGTTGAAGTTTTTAATGTTTTAAACAAAAAGGTTCATAACAAACTCTTCCTTATGCTACAGTATTTTATAACATCTTTGTCTTTTTCTAGCATTAAGAAAAGTGTTTCTGTAATGTTAATTAGCTAGTAACTGCTGTTTTCAGTGTGCTTTAATTACTGTATGTTGCTTGATTATATGTTATGAAATAAACTTAAGGTTATTCTAGATTGTTAAACGGTGAGCTAATATGTAACTACTATGCTTAAGATGAGGTTTTTGAGATATGATGGTGGGAATATTGGGAAGAGGAAAAGCTGGAAGTGCAGTCTCATTCTTGGAGACATACGAAGGCAACTTTAAGAACTGCCTCCTAGATTTTAAAATTACTATTTATGAGAAATATCTAGTAAAATACCATGAAAATACTTTAAACATGTGCATAATCATAAAATAGATTGTAAAGATGTAACTCTAGGATGATTTGCATACATGTTATTAATAGGCATCCTTTGCTGACAGTCTAATTGTACAATGTAAGATACTTGTAATTTACTATTACTAAAGAATTTTTTACAAATGCTCCTGTTCAAATGACAATTAGCAATAGCTACATTCCAAAATTACATGTATGTAGTTCTGTCTACACATGAAGGCTTTGTTGCAGTGACAGTTGTACTTTTTAATTAGCAAGATGTTTAATTAACTTGGTGGTCATGGGCAGTTTTATTTTCAATTTCAGCTAGAACAAATGCTAAATGAAAGGTTGTACATGGTGGTTATGTTAAGTTTGCTAAACAGACAAAAGAAAGCTAAGCTTTTTTGATGACTTAAAACATCTGATAACAAAGATACTTGATTGCCTTCCATATTAAAATTAAAAAAAAATTGAACATTTACTTGAGCAAAAATTTTGAGTATCATAAAACGTATCCTCTAACTGCTTTGTCTCTTTAAAAAGATATTTGCAGTAGTAACTGATCTAGCATTGGAAACCACTAAGAATTTTAATATTGTTCATATGTAATTGCCGTAATCTCTGGTCTTTGCAGGAGATGGTACTTAACATACTCAAGTTTTTTTCCCATGGTGTTTCTTTCTCAGATTGCTAGAATAAAGTCCATGTTTATTTCAGTCGATTGTACATAGAAATAAACAGTTTGCATTTTTAGTTGATGCATAAATTTTTTCATTTGCTTTATTTTATCTTAAATTCTAACTTCATCCTTAGTTAAATTTTGTGGTTATGTTTACATACTTCCCCTCAGATCTTTGAGTAGTACAGTGTAAGCAGCTGTATAGCTCTGATCACGAGCCACTTTGTAAACAGTGCAAAATAGATGAAGATAAATCCTGTGTTGTGCCAGTTTATTCCCCCAACGATTTTCATCATAATTTCTTTTCCAGTAATTTTTCAAAATTACTTTGCCAATACATTAACTCTCAGTAAGATACCACTCAATAAATAATATATATTCAAGATCTTTCAGTTTTATGAGTTATTTTAATGAGTTTCTAATTTTTAAAGAGTTTTTCTTTGAAGTAGAGTAAGAATATGACTCAGCAGTGCCGATACCTAGGAGTAGGTTAGCAAAGGGAGATGGGGTTGTTGTTCTTTTCCCTCTAGGCTAATAAAATGTGGCATTTTAAGTGCTCTAGAGAGGGTCTCAATTGTGGCCATTCTCGCAGTTAACTAACTATTGAGGGACACTGAAAATGCATTTTTTTCATTCAAAGTAAAACAATTAACTGTTCATTCCCCTAGGAATGTTATGCAATATAACATATATGTTAATTTCCCTTATTTCACTATTCTTAGTGGATTCTGGACCTTGGGTGCAGGTGGGAGCCTTCTCTTGTTCCTTTTAAGTTTGATGCATTTTACAGCAGTTGTTAAATATCAGCGTCTCATTGCCAAGTCACTAAATGGTAATTCTTTTAATTTTGTTTTAAAAGTAAACTTACTGCTCATTCTGTAAAAATCTACTAGTGGCTTTTTAACGTATAGAAAGTTTGAAGTCTTCTAGATCCTTTAGTCACCAGATAATGATATTAGTAACGTAGTAGTGTATAGAAGCGTATAGGTGAGAATTTGAAACGTTTGAATTTAACTTGTATTTAATGTTGATAAATATGGATTAAATCAGCCTGGAGTTTTAGGTGAAAATATTTTCAGATATAAAGCTTTTGTACCCCAATGGGATTATTTCAGTGATTGACTGAAACATTTAGGAAGAAGGGAAATGTTTCTTTAACTCCAAACAGGGGGAACTGAGTTGGGTGTTGGGAACAGAAAAAGGAAAAAAATCCCCATCTTTAAACATCCCTCTGATTATGATTATCATGAAACCGAGCTTTGCATCAAGATTTTAGCCAATGCTTTGTTTTCAAAATTTAATGGGTATCTATTTTCCAAGTAGTAAGGGATTTGTATTTCTTAGAAGATGCCTATAACGAACTGGATCTATCAATAAGTAACTCATTTGCAGCATTAGTGTACTCAATCATGAGAAGTTTAATTGCAGTTTGCTTCTATCATTTTTCTTGACAGCTGTTGAAAAAAAATAATGTGGTAGATTTGGATTTATACTGACTTTCAAGGAGGAGATATTTGTTCAAAAGCAGTCAGGGAGTGCAAAGATCCATGCCAATATTCAGAATTCGTATTTCCCTTGAATGGAAGGTTGTGATAAAATGGTACATGGTGTGTTTTCATTGCCTGTTGAAAGACTTTCATGCAGTTAAAATAAGCATTTTGATGGTGGTTGAATTAAGAGTTTTTGTCAGTCTCTTCTCATCATGGATGATTAGACTAAAACGTCTGCTTGTCTTGACTTGAGATCACCACAGCTTCAGATAACATGCTTTGTGATTGAAGGTCGAAATATTTTGAATTCTAATAGGCTGCCAGATGAATTGCTTGAAATAGACTGTAAAATTTCAAGGCTTCCTTTTCCATCTGCTGTGAAAAGAACCATTGGGAATGGTTGAGCTTGATGATCATAGAATTACGGGATGGTGATTCTAAAACCCTCAAAGGGAAGTTGCTATGGAGATCTAGTTCCAAACTGTGAAATGATTCACCTCTGAAAGGCTTCAGGGTCTGAGAAGCTGAACACATCATTGTTCAGGTGGTCATTGGTTAGGAAATTGCTGGTGCCTGTGTAATCAGCACTCCTGTGGTAGTTAACGATCTAAAAAGGTTTGTTCTGAATGATGTGGGACAACAGCAATGTGCATAAGATGGCTTCTCTCAATCATAGTTTGCTCAGCCTGGTGCTTGTAAAAATATAGTGAGCTAAAGAGAGAGACGAACTGCTTCATCGAGGAGGTCTTTTAAAAACAAAATTCTTTTCTGTGATGGATTTGACATCTAAAGTAAAAGAAGAACAACTGTTTCAGTTTAAAAAGCTGTGGTTAGATGTTGCAAAAGTATCATATTTATATATTTATTTTGCAAGGAGCAGAGTGGCAGGGCTGCATATTTCTATTTGCTCGCAAGCTAAAAGAGTAATACAGTTGGAAATAAAGATTTCTACACAGTCACACCTCGGGAACATAATGAAGTAGCCTTGATATATTCATATTACTCCTCTTGAATCCCCCCTCCCCAGTATTAGGGCCTACAAGGCACTCTGCTCTTGCAGTTGTGGAAAAAACACCCTGTGTATCCAGGATTCAAGTTAATCAAAGCATATGTTTTCTTTCTTAGTTTCTAATCTATTTGTGTGTTTTGAGGATAGGAAAAGGGAATAACGGGCCATTGTTTGCACATGTGCATAAAACAATGCATTTTATCAACTGTTGCTAAAATTTGCCAGCAGATTCTTAGATTACTTGAAAATTCTAACAATCACACAAGTATTTAATGTACTTTTCCAAGGAAGGCAGAATTCATTTGCACAGTGCACAAGTAGTTAGTGACTATAGCTGTCTATCTAATTGAACATAAAACATTTTCTTGACCATATAATGTTCAATTAGAGAAGTCTGAGTTACTATTCCTTGCATACCTGTTCAGTATCACCCTTTCACAGTCCCTTAGCACAATCTCTTAATGGTTTCTAGGAAAGAAGACACCAATGGCTACTAGATGGTGCCAGATAGTTACAGAACACAATTGACATGTTCCACAATGTAGTTGCCATTTCAGTAAAATGTTGCTAGAAAGAAAAGTGAATGTCTCAGGCCTAGGGATTACTTTACTGAAATAATGTACAAAATGAATTCTTTGCTTCCCTTGTGACAGGCCAGCCAGTCTATAGCAAGCAATTTATTAATTTTTTCTAGGGATGTTTCTTTCATTATTAAAAAGAAAGAGGACTTTTGGACTTAACATCCAAAAGAAAATATTAGTATTGAGTTTTATGTGATCAACTGTTATATTAGGATTTGAACATTGAACAGGAAATGCTGCAAACGTCATGTATCAATTTTAGCATCTCAGATAAGACACAAATTATATATTACCTTGTGTTTTCAGTATTTCAGATTCTGCTCTAGAAAGGTAATTTGATATTTCTTATAGGCATTTCCAAGCCTGTACTGTTATGTGAGGTCCTAAGAACTGTGATGTCTCTTAATTTGTTGAAAAGTAAACATGTGAAAATAATAGTAATAATAATAAGCCCTTAACCTAATGATGTAGCTAAAGCTGCTGATATATTTTTAAATGATTGTTACTAATTTTTATTGCTAGAAACCCATAGGCAGCACTCTTATAAAATTTGAATTTATTTGCAAAGGATAAATCTGGATTAACTGGAAGTTGCTTCTTTTGAATTAAGCTTATGTTTTACGTTATGAATGTGGGTCAGAATGTCCAGAGGGAAGGCTTTATGATGAGGCACATTTTTATAAGGTAAATTTACTGACAGGCATTTTGCTTTTGTTTTTAAAGCTATTATATTCATTTAGCAGCACTGCACTTCATTGCAAACTTTACATAGGGGCTATGCATACTAATGGCAGTGATAAATCAATATTTACTGATTTAAATCTTTATCAACTCTCATTTTTGTTATACCTTGGCAGGTCTTCCCTTAAGTATGTTTACTCCTCCACACCTCCATTGTGCAAGGAAATAGAGCCTCAAAGGAAAAAATTGAGACAATGGAGAATAAGATTCTTTGTTAACATGTGATGGACTGGGTTTACAACTCCTTATAAGTACTCTTCTTCTAAATATTCTCTAAATCTTCTGGTAAACAATGACTCCTCTGTAAGCATGGCTTTCTTTTCCCTGCTCTGTCAAATTCTGTAATCCATTTTTACAGAATTTTTGTAAGGCACTGTAAGGAGTTTTGACAGTTTTGTGGGGCTGTTGTTTTATCATAACAAAAATGTCATTTTAACTTTTGGAATATCTGGAATCTACTTGGATAACTAATTTCTTGTAGTTGAAAACTTCTTATTAATTTTTTTTAATATTTGAATATAACAAGTTATTGCTTAAATGCTTTGGAAAAGAAGTTGCTGTATTGAAACAATTTTATACTCTTTGTTGTGGGTTTCAGGAGGGTTGTAGTTTTGCATTCTGTGCTGAACTGAACTGCTCATTTTCTGTTCATTATTTTGCAAAGACCAATAACCTTCCAGGTTGTTGAACAATGTGGAACAGGGAAATGAGCTGTCTCTGCACAGGAGTCAATGTGGGCTCAGCAGAGTTTAGTGGCTTGGACTTTGGTGTAGCATCAGGAGTTCAGAGTGCTTTAGTCGGAGTACAGTCATGGTAATGGCTAAGTAGTGCTATTCCAGACCCAATAAAAACTTCAGAGCTCAAGTGGATTTTTTATATTTCTGCAACTTTGACACAATCAGTCTGTGACCCAAATAAATAGTCCAGGAATAATTAAAATATTTCAAATATATTTGGTCATTCAGCGCCAGGTAGAACTTCCCTGTGGGTTTCTGCTAATGGCTGCTAGTTGCTATTCATAATCTCTGTAGATACATTGTCTTAAAAACATAGTTATTGCTAGCAATTCTGTTTTATAGTGACCCTCAGAGAGGACAGTTAAGACTGACACTATAGAGCTTGGCACTGAGTATTCCTAAAGAGAAGACCAGGATGGCTGACCTTCAGAAGAAAGGGGTAAAATGCAGCATGGAGATAAGATGTTTCTGGAAGTACCATGAACGCACACTTACACACACAGGCGTATTTCTACTTCCCAAATGGTTTCTGCTTAGGAGCCATGTTTTTGTGCAGTGTAGATGCCATCAGATTGCAAAAATATGAGTTTCAGTCTACTTTTGAGTAGGGAAATTGTCTGGATGTATGGTACACAGAGGCATGTTAAAAGTTATCCACTGATGTTTGTGACCAGAACTTCCTGCGTGCTGTGTCCTTTATGCAGGCAGTGCTGCTGCAGAGCACTCGCTGGGGAGGATGGAGAATCCCCCTTGTTCCTGTTTGCTTCTCTTTTCATGACTTAAATTCACAAAGGAAGGTTTTCAGTCATTAGAACAGAAAGTAACATAAAATAGAACATGACTGAGCTCAGGGTGACAAGAGCACTTGTCTCTGAAGCAAGCATTTGCATTCTTCAGCCTTTGAGGCTTTTGACTGGACTAAGTTCCTGATTTGCCCCTTCTTCCAAGTAACACAGTTGTAGCTGGTAAAAATCTGAACAGAGGGCTAATTTTTTGTAGGGAATTTTAAAGAATTTATGTGGCATGCCAGCCATCTCAAAAAGTTTTACATCAAGTGCTGCCCTTCCCAATGTGTCTTCTGATAGTGAATCTGTGTGAATTACCTGGGTAATGTGTGTTGCAAGAAAGGGAATTAAAAGGGTATGTCCCAATTGTGTCCCAACTGTTTGGTGGGCAGTAGAGTGATAGTATTTAAAATACATAATTGAGGGCAGTCAGAGCAAGCTCTTGGCAAATGGAGGGACAAAAGGCTCAAAGATTTACTATTTCAACTGTCAAATAATGTCCTTTACCCAGTAAAGGTAAAGGACCAACTTGATAGCAAATCTCAGCAGGTAGGTTTTGCCTGTGCAGTGTTGACTACAGTCCAGTGGTGCCAGGTTGAAAGAGCAGATGTAAACACATTTAACATCTGAAACAAATCACTAATATATGTCAGACACATTCAAGAGTAAGAGCTCTGGAGCAGGATTTTACAGATAAGCTCATTGGAGCAACTGTCTTGATAACAACTTTCTCTGATAAAACTGCTTCCATCAGGAGCTGGATTGTGGTTTCTTCTGCAACTCCCATGTCCTTAAGTGAATTACTTTGCCTCAGTGTTTCCTGGGGAGATTATAATTCTCATCTCTGACCTTGTGCAGTACTCGCTTGACGAGTACTTTTATGCAAATGTAAATTCTTTGTATGCTTAAGAAGTTGATACTACATTCATTTAGAATCCTGTATTGCTGCTCCATGCTCTCATTGTGTGTCTGCTGGTGCAGAAATAGACATGCCCTTTTTTGTCAAATGCTCCCAATAGATTTGATGTTGGAAGAGCTGCTGCTCAGCTGCTATTTCAGACTTTTAGGGGAGCAGTGCTTGATTTGCTCTCTCCTGACTGGTGTGGTATTAGGGCTCAGCAGGGTAAATGTAGCTGCTTATCTTTTATATAGGTAAGTAATGAATTAAGACCTAATACTGCATCAGTCAAGAAAGCTCAAAGCAGCTGCTTTTACCATCCTGTGTCTGTACAGCCATATGGTACACATAAACCATAATGTTGTGTTCAAATTCATTAAAGCTGCACCTAATATTCTGAACTGGTTTTTTGTTGCTAAAAATCAGCTAAACTTGGGAATAAAACAAGCGTTTTAAATGG
>VZTN01016903.1:0-17057 GCA_013400515.1 Erpornis zantholeuca | reverse complement strand
ATAGCCTTCTGATTGCTGCAGTATGATAGAGCAGCCCATTTAATTTACAATTGCAAGGAGCTGGCCCTCCCCATACACTGTCTGACGCTCAGAAAAGAATCCTTTCTAACTTTTCCTCTTTCCTTCCCAATATGCTCCATGCCCCTCACCCATAGTCATGCGCATGGTGGACCTGCTCTCCAGGTGGAAGGTCTTCAGGGATGAGCTGTAAGCACATAAATCAGCAAGCAAATATTATATAGTATGGAATATCATTTCTACTAGAAGTAGAAATTATACTCTCTGTGTGTGTGTCTGTGTGTGTGTGCATGTGTGTGTGTGTGTGTAGAGGAACACATCAGGATTGGACATCTTCTGCTCCATAAATCTATGGAGGAGAAAGCATCAATTTTTCTTTCCCTATCAATCCAATTTTTTTGGTGGCAGCAATGAATCAATAGGGAAATGTATCGCTTAAAGATTGTCACTTTGCGCAGTTTAATAGCTTTCCTCCAGTCCTATTGCTGTTTTCTTCATCCAGCAAACCCAACCGAGGCTCAGATGCTGCTTCAAATGCATTCAGGATATTTTCACAAAGCACAAGATCTCTGGCAGGTGATTTATTTTTCTTCATGACCTGTTTTCAGCAAAATCTAATTATAAGTGCAGCCTCCACATCTATGAGACAATGGTTCAAGGCTGCACAGCTGAGTTGACAGTAAGGCTTATGGAATTGCCCATTATAGAGGGATTTTTGAGCAGCACTGCAGCCTGACACCTCTTCGGATTGCAATGCTGTTTGTTCCTCTGTTCTTCACTGTCATCCCCTGCTGCACTTGAGGCAAGAAGGGTCGTGCGAAACATGACACCGTGTGACAATTAATCTTAAAAATTGAAAAATTTCACTTTTATTTCCTCATAAGAGAATCATATGCTATTACAGAAAAAAAATTTTGAAGAAGCATGAACTTATTACTGCAGTGCACTGGCCCCAGTATAACACTATCTTGCCCATTTAAATACTTTCCCAAAAGCATCAGTGTAACAGTTCAACACCTTCAAGTATTTCTTTTAGATCTGCAATAGCAAGTAATTTATGTGCACTTACTTATGACATCAATAATGTAAAGCAATTAATTTCTGTGAATTTCAGCTTTTCTCCAGACTTTATCACCAAAGATTGAGATTGACTGCATGAAGGTCAATGTAAGGATACGATTAGTCCCTTTACCCCAAGGACACCATACAGCAACAGCTCTATTAGTAACAGTCACACTGCATAAAACCACAAAGCAAAACAGAACTTCACATCTGACAACTGGAACATGACACACGCAAGCAGAAATTATTTTTTCTAACTCCTAATTCCACAGAGTCTTATTCCACAGAAAGAGTTCTACACATGTGTTGTGTGGCAAAGCTAATCTAAAGACAAACCATGAGTCTTCTTTGGTTGGGGAATCCTTTAAACACATGAAAAAAGAATTACGGGATTTACAGTCTCCTTAGATCATCCATGCCATGGACATGGCTGGGAAAACAGCTGAGCCATCTTCCTACCAGGGGATCCCTCAGCTGCTGGGAGGGACAGCCATAAGAATTTTGCTGAGGGCTGTGGAGACTGAGGAGAGCTCCAAGGCTGATCCAAGCCACATTCTCTAATGACAGAAGAAGGGACTGTGGTAAAAAAAAAAAGGCAGCAGCATGTGTTTTGCATCTTGCAGTGCAAGACTCCAAAAGAGGAAAGATGCCCATTAAAGGAAATACAGGAATTTTCTGGAACAGGCAAGAAGATCTATGCCAGACTAAACTTGCAAATAAAACATCAGAGTAAAGTTAGCTTTTGGCAAGGGAAGCACATTCCCCACCTTAGCTGTGTATTAATTAGCCAGGCCTTATCCTTCAGGGAATAAAAACTGCCCTTTACTGTTTACAGCACTTTCTGCTAACACACTCTCTTTATGTAACCTGAACCTGTTCACTAACCAAAGCTCTAAATTGACTGCTAATTTTGTGTTGGGTCAAATTAATTTTGAAACCAGATTAATTAAAGCAGATGAAGCTTTGTTTATCCATTATTCATGAAGTTCATTGGAATGGGAGAGAGTACATTAACTTTACTTAGGATATTACTTTAATGAACTCTATTTTTTTGACTCTTAATGCTCCTTTTGAGCAGGAGTTCAGGTTTGTGTTGTTGGGTAGTTTGGGTTTTTTTACTTCAGTGGTCTTAGTGCAAACAATGGAATTAGCTGATTTTCTGGTACCAATATTTACAGCTGACAATCTCCAGCAAGTGACTGCCTCTTGCCATAATTCCGCAGAGGGAGAAAAGAGCACATGTGCATTCTGAGCAAGGATCTCCTGCTCATCCTCCCCTGATGCACATGGAAACTGAAGAGAAGAGAGGATGTGTTCGCTTGGCATCAGAGCCAGATAACCCACAGACAGTCAGAAGAGGCTGCTGGATAAATAAAGTAGAACCTGAGAGCATTTGAGTGTCCATGTGGATGATCCAGTGAAGAATTCTGTTCCTCACAGAGCAGTGACTTATAAAAGCTGAGCTGGACATGAGGGTGTGTGAAGTATGGGCTAGGAAGTATCACTGGAGCTATTACAGTGCTCTTTGCACAAATGGTGTATTCCAGCTGGAGGTGGTTTAGTTCTAGTAGCTCTGTCTAAAACAACGTATTGAGACCTGAAGTACTACTTGTCTCAGAAACTACTGGTATTTATGAGCAAGTGGAAGACTGGAGTTCCTCAGAGTATACAGAATAAAAGTAGAGCTTTGCTCAAAAGTTGCAGTAATATCATCTTTGTAAATAAAATTAGCCAAATGAATGTAAGTTAAACAAAGGAAAGGTTGTCTTCACAAAGTGGGTTGGACTAGATGAAATAAAATACCAAGATGCCAGTTAAAAAAGGTAGGAATATTGGTTTGTGTACAAAGATAAAAGGACAGGCAAAATATTTAAAACTGCAGAACCCCAAATCTTTTTCGTGCAAAACAACAAACTGATTGACAGATCTTATTGCCACAGGATGTTAATGAGAACTGATGAAATTAAAGACAGAAGTGGTTACCTATAAAACTTAGGAAAACATCTAGGTACAATAGTGAGAACACTATAAAAGATCCAAAAATATATTTCAGGTTGCGAAACAGCAACAAAAAATTAGGATGAAGCTTTCATAGAAATCGAAATATACTTTCCTTTTACATAGCTTGGCCGAAGATATATTAGCCATTGAATAAAACCCCAAAACAGTATACACAAGAAAATACACATAGCAATCACTTGATCCTCTTAACCGTGGTATCTGAATATCTCATGGTCTCTGTGTATTTATCCTCACAATCCTCTTATGGAAGTGGGAAAACAATTTTTGTTTTAAAAATGAGGAACTGAGTGGAAAGAAACTAAGGCTGTGATCCTCAGAAGTATTTAAGCACCCAGTTACTCCGGCTTCACACGAAGTTGCACTAATAAGGAACTGATCTTTGTTCCCAAGCTATATTTCCCTTGTCACTGCTTTGCTGCTCTTTTAAAGAGTAGGTAGTCCAAATTTGCTTTTATAGCTATATTTTTTTTTGTCCATCAACAAGAAAAGTATTTTTATTTGCTTCTGAAGAGAAGGATGATTGCTAAGCAAAAGCATACACAACAAGGGGAATGTGAAGTGGTTAGAGAGATCAAGGCGAGAAACAAGAATGATGATGTAAGACTTATGTTTCCTTTATTCATGGCACTTTTTATTAGTGCTGTATTTTCAGATAGCTAAAGTGCTGTTGTAACATCACCACAGAAAGCACCAAAATCTGGAGAAGAGGCAGGAAAGAACAAAAGACCGTAAAGTACTGAATAGGGGGGATAGAACTGAGACTAAATCTGCTAGATAGAGTTGTGGTTGTTGAAGATTAACCTCATTTAATGGGGCTGTATATCTGTTTTAGTTATCATTATGGTCAATGTTATCCAATAAACTTCTACTAAGTAGCTGGGTACTGGAAAGTATACTTCCTGTTTATGAGGTGGTAATTACCACATCACATTTGTTGTGTGCTACTGATTAAATATGTTACCTTGCTTATTTTTTCTCAGTGTGAGTTTACGGTCTCATTACATGTATTTTCTTGCTTTTCTGTTGCCTTGATGTTCATAGTGAGAGATGCATGTGTTGTCACAAAAACAAAAATGGGGGAATATGGCTCCTCAGGAACATTTAGATAATGCAACACTTGCAGTAAATTTTTTGCAGGCAGATCATCAATTTTGATCCCCAGTGGAGCGATATCGGTCTGAAGACTAGCATGTGTTAAACCAATTTCTAAAAAGTGTTACATAAGAATCAACAATTGGGTGTCCAAAGTCAAGGCCTAGGTGATTAACTAACTTAGAGGTATGAATATATTTTATTGCCAACAGGTCTAAAGTGGTTACCTGCTCGGTTGGACAAACATCGATTACCTCCCAGAAGACCAAGCCCAGCTAGAGGAAGAATAACCCAATCACCATTCAGCCCTTGTAGCCAAGGCAAGAGCAGGGGTAGGGCTGCCAGGAACATGGATGTGACCTGGAAGCTTACAGAGGCAGACTGCCAACAGAGGCCTTGTGTCCCGCTGCACCTACCATCATGTTACTGTGTTCCTGCTGACCTTCTTCAGCTACTCCCTGTTCCATGCTTCTAGAAAGACACTTGGTAATGTTAAAGTCAGCATTTCCAGCTAATGGATTCCCTCTTGCCTAAACAGGACAGCCCCTGACCTTCAGCTATGAGAACTTTGGAACAGTAGCCATCTATTTCCAAGTGCAGAAGAAACACCTCTCTCTCTCTCTGAGGACACTGGAGACTATCTTTTTATTTTCCTATGCTGTGAGTGTCTTTGTCAGTAGCATGATTGTTCTTGATGAGTTTTTTATTGATTGTGATCTGTATTCCATGTATCTTATCCTGTGACCAGCAGATGACCAGGAACAGTCTTAATAAGATAATAGCTTTACAGGTGCAGACTGTTTTAATATTAAGGTACATGAACCGTTGTTACAAAAACAAAGAAAAGGGAAGATGTTGCATGAAGGCCTTGTTGCCTTTGTAAAATCATGGCTTAAGCCTGTTTCTTCAGCTAAGTAGAAAAGGTCTGTGGGAAAGAGACACAGATAAATTTGGGGTAGAAAAACATGCTGCCTGACTGTTGCGTGTACACATCGTGGTATATAGTGGTTGGTTGAGTTATGTTTCTTATGCTTTAAAACTCTGTCAACTGATAACCGGCTACCTGCATTAAAAGGCTGGGTTTTTGCAATAAAGGGCTGTCTTTTGCACCTGCCTGGGGAATCTGCATCGCTTCGTATCACAACAGTCTACCTTTAGGTTTGTGGAAGTCACGAAGACCAGAGCTCCAGGGATACTGACAATGAAAAAGGCATGCAAGGGGAGTGCGGCACTGCCCCAACCTTGCTCCCTCCTTTTTTTTCTGCTTGGCACTCACCTCAGCCCAATGCTATATTTCTGTCTCCACCTAGGGTTAGGATTAGGGTTAGGGTTACGCCTAGGTTTAGGGTTCAGAAAACCAAAAATCCCAGAGATCCAAGGACACTGACAATGCAAAACACATGCCACAGGGAGTGCAGCACTGCCCCAGCCTTACACCATCCTCTTTTTTCTGTTTGCCACTTGCCTCAGCTGAATGCCCTATTGTTGGCTCCGCCTAGAATTAGGATTTTGTTAGGGTTGTGCCTAGGATTAGGGTTCAGAAAACCACAAGGCCCTGGGCTCCAGGAACTCTGACAATGACAATTCATGCCAAGGGGAGCATGGCACTACCCCAGCCTTGCTCCATCCTCTTCTTTCTCCTTGGCATGCCCCTCAGCCCAATCTCTGATGTGTCCCACAGCTGGTCTGAAAGCCTCACAGAGTCAGACCTAAAGACAATCAGAATTTACCTGTGAGATTTTGCAGCCACAGTGAAACCCACAGTGAAATCCAAGAAGATTATCAAGGAAAAAAAGCTGTTCTGGACACAAGGAGAAGATGTTCTTGTTATGGAACATTAAGTTTGTACAACAAGGAACTTGCATAAATATGTAACCAGCTATCCTTTTGCTTGTATAGCTAGTTGTATTACTGCTTGGACATTGTCTGTTAGACAGCTCTGTCATTGTTTTCTAGCAGCCAATCTTAATAAGTCCCAGTAATTGTGAAGAGGTAAAAGAGCAACAGCAGCAGGGAATAATAAAAAACTTTTACTTCTTATGGCTTTTGATTACAACAAGTGTGTGTGTCATCATGTCAGTCTAAACAAAGCTGAAATTGCTGTATTGCCGGCTCTGTCTAGGGTGAGGATTTCACCCAGGGTTATGGTTAGGGTTCCGCCTAGGGAAGGGTTCCGAAAACCACAAAGCCCAGACATCCATGGACAATGACAGTGTGAAAGGCATGCCAACAGGAGTGAAGCACAGCCCCAGGCTTGCTCCTTTGCTGACTTCATGCTGTGTGCCATCCTCAGCCCAATGCTGTTGCTTCGGCTTAGCCTAGGGTTAGGATTAGGTTTACGGTTAGTATTATGCCAAGGGCTAGGGTTCAGAAAACCACAAAGCCCAGAGATGCAGAAACAATGACAATGCAAAATGCATACCAAGAGGAGTGTGGGAGTGCCACAACCTTGTTCCTTCCTCTTGTTTCTGCTTGCCACCTGCCTCAGCACACTGCTGTTTCTTCAACCCAGACTAGGTTTAAGATGAGGGTTAGGAAAAAGGGTTAAACCCAGGGTTAGGATTCAAAAACCATGCAGCCCAATGCTCCAAAGACATTGACAATGCAAAAGGCATGCCAAAGATAGCGTGGCGCTGCCCCAAACTTTCTCACTCCTTTCTTTCAGCTTGGAACGTGGCTCAGGCCAATGCTGTTGCTTTGGCTCTGCCGAGAATTAGGATTAGGAAGAGGGTTTGAGTGACGCCTAGGTTTAGGGCCCCAAAAAGCACCAATGCCAGTTTTCAAGGGGCAAAGAAAAGGCGAAATGCTTGTCCAGGGAAGTGCGGCAGAGCCAAAGCATGACTTCTTTGTTTTTCCTAGTATATGGCTCCAGACGTAGCACAATGCAGAGTAAAAAATACCAGCCGAATACTAGGACACGACATGGATTTGGATAAGTTAGGCTAAAATTTAGGCTTCAAAAAACCACAAAGCCCAGACCTACAGGGACAATGACAATGCGAAAGGCAGGCCTAAGTTTGTGAAACAGTACCTCAACTTTGCTTCCTTCTCTTCATTCTTCTTCACACGCAATTCAGGCCACTGCTGCTGCTTCAGCTCTGCCTAATTTTAGAATTAGGGAAAGGGTTAGAGTTCTGCCTAGGGTTAGGCTTCACAAAACCACAAAGCCCAGACATACAAGGACACTGGCAATGCGAAAGGCATGCTTAACGCTGCGCAACGGTGCCGAAAACTTCTGCCTTCTTTCTACTTCGCACGCAGTACTGGCCAGTGCTCTGACACATTTAAGAACTAGGGCTAGGGTTTAGGGATCTGCCTAAGGTTAGGCTTCAAAAAACCACAAATCCCAGACACACAGGGACACTGACAAGGTGAAAGGCAGCCCTAACGTATCACTCAGGTTCCTAAAACTTGCCGCCTTCTTCATACTTCGCACCTCTATCAGGCAACTGCAACGCCTATACGTAGAACAAGGGCAAGGGTTAGGCTTACGCTTAGGGTTAGGGTTCAGAAAACCACAAAGTCCACAGATACCGGGACAATTCAGCTGAAGAGGGCATGCCTAGGCCAGCACCACTGTGCCTCAACATTATGCCCCCAGCACTCATAACCTGGGAAACTGAGATTCCTCTGGCTAGATCTAGATCTCCACCAGGGTTTAAGGTTAAGCTTAGTGTGAGGGATAAGAAAACCACACAGTCCACAGATCCAGGAACATTTCAGCTGCAAAGGGCTTGCCTAGGTGAGAGTGACACGGCGACAATATTGCACCCTCTGCTCTTTACTTTTTGGCACCAGTCTTACCCCGGGTTCGTTCCGTCCAATGCGGAGGCTTAGGTTTAAAACTAGGGCTAGGGTTCGGGTTACGCTTAGGGTTAGGGTTCAGAAAACCACAAAGCCCACAGATGCAGGAACACATCAGCTGCAAAGGGCCTGCCTAGGCCAGCATGATACTACAGCAACACGGCTCCCTCTGCACATTTAATCTAGGAACCAGCGATACCCCCGGCTAGTTTTAGAGCTCCACCGAGGGTTAGGGTTACGCTGAGGGTGAGGCATCACAAAACCACAAAGCCCAGACATACAGGGACACTGACAGTGCGAAAGGAACTCCAAAAAAAGTGCAAAAGTACCTAAAACCTGCTGCCTTCCTTCTATTTTACTGTTCTTCAGGCCACTGCTCTCCTTAATTTTAGAATTAGGGCTAGGGTTAGGGTTCCGCCTAGGGTTAGGCTTCGCAAAACCACAAAGCCCAGACATACAGGGACACTGACAATGGAAAAGGCATGCTGAATTTTGCTTAAAAGTACCTCAGCCTTGCTTCCTCATTGCCTTTCTTAATAGCACTCAGTAGAAGCCCGTCCTTGACCGATATTTAGAAATAGGGCTAGGGTTAGGGTTCCCCCTAGGGTTAGGCTTCACAAAACCAGAAAGCCCAGACATACAAGGACACTGAAAATGGAAAAGTCATGCTGAATTCTGTTTAAAAGTACCTCAGCCTTGCTTCCTCATTGCCTTTCTTAATTGCACTCAGTACAGGCTCGTCCTTGACCGAAATTGAGAATTAGGGCTAGGGTTAAGGTTCCACCTAGGGTTAGGCTTCGCAAAACCACAAAGCCCAGACATACAGGGACACTGACAATGTGAAAGGCACTCCTAACATACTGCAAAAGTGCCGCAAACTTGCTGCCTTCTTTCTATTTTGCTGTATTCAGGCCACTGCCCTCCTTAATTTTAGAATTAGGGCTAGGGTTAGGGTTCCCCCTCGGGTTAGGCTTCACAAAACCAGAAAGCCCAGACATACAAGGACACTGACAATGGAAAAGCCATGCCTTATGCTGCACAACGTTGCCTAAAACTTCTGCCTTCTTTCTACTTTGCACTTAATTCTTGCCTGTTCTGTGCCTAATTTTATAACTAGGGCTAGGGTTAGGGTTCCGCCTAGGGTTGGGCTTCACAAAACCACAATTCCCAGACATACAAGGAGACTGACAGTGGAAAAGGCATGCCTAACGTTGTGTAATAGTGCCTAAAACTTGCTTCCTCCTCTTCTTTTTGGTTCTCATTCAATAGAGGCCAGTGGTCGCCTTAATTTTAGAATTAGGGCTTGGATTAGGGTTCCACCTAGGGTTAGGCTTCGCAAAACCACAAAGGCCAGACAGAGACACTGACAACACAAAAAGCATGCTTAAGTTTGCGCGGCAGTGCCTCATGCCCTGGTTTGGGTTTGGCTTTACTCTAGGCTTAGCCTTAGGTTTTAATTTTAGTGTTAATTTATAGGGGCAGGGCTTATGTTTTCCATGATAAACCCCCAATGCCCTGATTTCCATGGACACTGCAGCTGCAAAAGTCTCAACCCTGCTCTCTCAACATCTTTATTGTTTGCAGTACTCATGTGCCTTGAATCTCATCAGTAGGCAATTTTTGCTGCTCCTCTTAGCTTTAGGCTTTTGCTGCCTAGTAGGCGTGAGGAAACCGCAAAGCCTAGACAAGGTTTTACAAGGCAAGTAGAAAAGGCCAGCAAATGGTGCACTGCATTTCACCTCAGTAAATTTGATTACAATAATTTCATTTCAGAAATTACCTTTTTATGAAGACCACCATACCCTCAGTGGGTCCCTGACTGAGTCCCTACACTGCTTTCTGACAAAGATATATTGAAGTAACATCTCAGGGCTAAGGGACAAGAACACATTTAGAGAGCACACACTTAATGCCTTCCGAGAGGAGACCACAGCCCCAGGGCTATCAGTTTCCAGCCTCTCACAGACTCTCACATCAAAGCATGGAGGGGAGAAAGGCTTTGGTTGTGTGATAGCCTCTGGTGAGATGTAGTGAATGCCCATCCACTGCTGTGCAGACCCCCCACAGCTTTGGGGCCCCTTCACCCTGGGAAAAGCTGTATCCACATGAAGGACAGAGGGATGCCATGACCCACCAAAGGTCCCCCCAAAAGGCTTCTCTAGGCCCTTCACCAGGACACTGCAGCATGATGCAACAGATCCAGTGTTGCAAAGGACAGTGTCAAACCAGCCCCCTGCAAGGGAGGCCCATGGGTGTTCCCACTTGCCAAAAACCGTATACTAATCCACTGGATTCTATGCTTTTTGGTGTGGCTGTAGCAGCGGGGGACCCTCACGACCCAGCTGGGTGCTTGGGGGATCGTTCCTCTTAAAACACAAATCAGGCACACAGCAGTTTAAAATATATGGTTGCAATTTATGCATATTCATTTTTTCCCTAGACAAGGTGTGGTTTTGCAAACTATTTCTTAGAACTTGTTATTATCATTAGCATACACGGCTTGCAGGCACGGTGCTCCCTTGTGGTCATGCTGAGGGAGGCCTGGTGGTTATTTGATGAAGGCTGCATGTTCTTCCTCACTTTGCACTTTTCACCTTTTTTTCCTAGGCATGCGCAGTCTCTTGATAGCTGTTTCAGCAGTTTCTCTAGTGTTTTTAGAAAGCTTTGTCCTCCTTTTTTGCGAGCTTTGTTCCATATCTCTTGCCAAGTTATTCAGCTAGCTTCTACATTGGTTACAGTGTATCTTATTCTAGCCACAGGATACCAAAGTATTCCCAAGTATAATGATTTTAACCCTTCCATTGGTTTTAACACATGCTGATAGAATACATATTTTTGGTTACATCTTACATTGTAACCTAAGACAGACAGCCAGCGCCAATGGGAGTTGGTCACTGAAACTGGGTGAGGAACACCTCCAGCTCCTCTTGTGCTTGCTGGACCCAGACGGTGGAAGGATCCTGGATGGGTCCCCAGTTGTTAGGAAAATTCCACAAATGCCAAAATTTATGTCCAAAAAGAAGACAGAAGAGTCCTGCAACTTTATTTGAATAAAGGGAGAGAGTCCACTGTGGCACATGCCCATGGGGTGTTCTCTCTCGATGTATCGGAAGGCGCAGCCTCCTTTTATCCTCGGATCCTGGCTGCACGTTGCCCTCTTCCTTTCCCCACTCGCTGAGGTACAGGAAAGTACAGCCTCTGCATGTTGCCCTCTTCCTTTCCCCACTCACTGAGGTACAGGAAAGGACAGCCTTCCCGAATCACATACCACCTATTCCCCCCTTGAACCTACTATTTTGCCCAAAGGTCAGAAACTCAGGCTTGTGCAGGACCTTGTCTGTTTCAGGAGCCCAACTGTCAGGGCTCTACAACAAACCTGCTGCCCAAAGTTAGTAGAGACACTAAGACCCATTTCAAAGATGTTAACACCCACACATTCACCCATCAATTTTTTTGTAAAGACATTAGCTTTCTTCTCAACCCTTCTTTTTCTTATTTCTCAATTTGCCTTTACAAACCCTAGTTATTATTAACCCTTTTTAAACACCTGGAACTTTTGAAAGAGCCCCTCCTGACTTTTCCATGTCTGGTCGCTGCACCAGGTCTGGCAAGTAAATACAGAGAATAAAGTAGACAATGACAGACAGACAATTTGAGCCCATTAATCACTAGACGTCCTCATCCGTGGCTACTGAGAGCCGAGGTGTCCTATCCCTTCCTTCCAGTTGAGAAATCCATATCTCCAGAGCTTTAGAGACCTTGACCAGAGGATGATGGGTCCACCTGCGTTCAGCTGTCCAGGCTGATGTCTCTGCCATCCTGGTTGAAGGTTATGAACACCAAAGTCCAAAGGCAGCATCTCTACTCACTGAGCTTCCTGTCCACGGAACCCCAAATGACCTCAAGTAACCCACCCCAGGGCGTTCAAAGACCTCAAGTAACCCCAAATGACCTCAAATAACTGCAAATGACCTGAAATAACCCCCCCAGGGACTCCAGAGATCTCAAGTAACCACAAATGACTTCAAGTAATCCGAAATGACCTCATGTAACCTCTATGTGGGAATCCAGTGACCTAAGGAAACCCCAAATGACCTCAGATAACCCCTCACAGGGACTCCAATGACCTCAAGTAACCCAAAATGACCTATAGTAACCTCTACCTGGGACTCCAAAGACCTCAAGTAACCCAAAATGACCTCAACTAAACCTTTCCCAGGGACTGCAATGACCTCAAGGGAACCCAAATAATATCAAATAACCCCTCAGAGGGCCCAAATGACCACAAGTAACCCCAAATGACCTCAAGTAATCCCTAACAGGGACTCAGATGCCCTCAAGTAAATCCAAATAACCTCAAGTAAATCCAAATGACCTCAAGTAACTTGTAACAGGGTCTGCAGTGACCTCAAGTAACCCCAAACGACCTCAGTTAACCCCAACTGACTTCAAGTAACCCCTCACAGGGACAGAAATGACCTCAGGTAACCACAAATGACCTCAAGTAAACCTAAATGACCTCAAGTAACCACTACGAGGGAGTCCAGTGACTGCAAGTCACCACAAATGACCTCAAGTAACCCCAAATGACTTCAACTAACCCCAACTGACCTCAAGTAACCCCTACCAGACACTCAGTGACCTCTAGCAACCCCAAATGACCTCAAGTGACCCCTACCAGGGACTCACATTACCTCAAGTAACCCCTATAAGCTACTCCATGATCTCAATTAACCCCAGAAGACCTCAAGTAACCCCTCACAGGGACTCCAGTGACCTCAAGTAACCCCAAATTACTTCAAGTAACCCAAAATGACCTCATATAACCCCTATGTCAGCCTCCAATGACCTCAGGTGAGCCCAAATGTCCTCAAGTAACCCTAACTGACCTCAAGTAACCCCTACCAGGGACTCCAAAGACCTCAGGGGACCCCAAATAACCTCAAGCGATGCCTAAAAGAGACTCCAGTGACCTCAAGTAACCCCAAATGACCTCAACAAACCCTTCCCAGGGACTGCAATGACCTCAAGGGACCCCAAATGACACCAAGTAACCCCTCCCAGGGACTCCAACAACCTCAAATCACCCCAAATGACCTCAAGTAACCCTAAATGACTTCAAGTAACCCCTCCCAGGGACTCCAGTGACCTCAAGTAACCCTTAACAGGGACTAAAATGCCCTCAAGTAACCCCTGTGACCTCAAGCAACCCCTGAGGTTCTGCATCCTTAGCTCTCAAGGGGAAGCCGCTTGCAGCACCCCACAGCAGCACACCATAACCAGGCTGGCAGGGACAGGGATGCAAAGCACACTCTCCCCCAGCTTCCCTCCCAGCCTGGTCCCTCCATTCATCTTCTTCTCAAGGAGCTGTCTCCTCAGCAGCAGGATCTGAGCAAGCCAGAGGACTCACCTGCCTCATGGCCGCCCTTCAATTTTGCTGCGCGCAGTCAATACAGAGTCTTAAACTGGGTTAAAAGAAACCAAAAGTAATCAATATTGTCAAGAAGAGAAAAAGTATAGAACAACTCAATGGACACAAGCCAACTTACTGTTCATGTCTCACTCTTTCTGGCCTCTCCCAACCCTGTACAATGTGTTTGAAGGGAATGGGCAAAGGCAGCTATGCAGATAACACACAGAACAGTAATTCACATACGCACAAACACACATTCACCAAGAGTGGTTGAATAAAATGCACCTGCTCATCTTTCCCACTCATCAAAAGAACATTTGAACAATTGTTCCCCTTTGCCATAAAATTCAAATCAGACAGAGAAGTTCCTGTGTGAGACAGAGAAGTTCCCGAAGTTTCCGAAGAAACACACTTCTCGGTTCAGCAAGGGCTCCAGTGTGGTGAGCCCCTGGTACAACAGCAGATCCTGATATCCTTAACAATCCATTTGTAATGTTCTTTTTACCAATGGCACACTGATTCCTTCCCAAGTGTTGTCCTGTGTAGTTAGCCCAAACCGCTCGGAAGATTTCGGGCTGTCACAAGGAGTTAGGGCCCCTCCTCTCCATCACGCTGCTGAGTTATGTAACCACATAAGGAAGTGACGTGGGCGCCCTGTGGTTATTTAAAGAGGCACCCGCGAGGAATAAACCGCATTTCGCCGTTCATCATATTGGTGTGACATGTGGTTTGTCCAGCAAGTTTGTAAGTTCACTGTGGTCTAGCTCTAACCAGGTTGCTACTGCCTGAACCTTCAGGCAACATAGTGGTGCCGAAACCCGTTTTGAGCGCCCCCCGACTCGCGGTGTGTGTGCGCTCCGGGCGGCAGGTGACTCGCTGGAGGAGCAGACGGCCGGAGCACTACGCTTGACTTCGGCGGGGAGGACGCTCCCAGTACCGCCCAGCATGGAGGCTATGGGCAAGGTAATTTCTGAGATTTATGAGCAGTGGGGCATTAAATGCCAATTTAAAGATTTCGATACTGCTATTACGCGGTTGTTATTGCTAAAGGCTATCGATTGTCCTGTGGACGTTTTGCATTCAGAGAGCTGGGATAAATGTACAAGTGCTCTCGCGACTGATGTTTTCACATCTGGTACTGGGAAGTACTTGAAGAGCTGGGGTAAAGTTATGCAGTCTTTAAGAAAGGCTTTTGATGAACAAGAAACTTGGAAGGCTACCCAGCATTGTTTAAGAATAACACCGAAATTTGGTGTTCAACCGCAACTCAAACTGCGGTTAATGTTAATTTTGAAGAACAAAAATCGCTGCCAGATACTAACAGCCTCCCGCGGTCACAACCCTCGTCTCCACCCCTGACCCTCAATCCCAACACGAACCTGGACCCACTTCCCGAATGTGCTAACCCCTTGTTTTCTGACTACGGTACTGGCGGTACAACTGAAAATAAATTAGAAATAAGACCACCGCCCTATGCGCCACAAAATGGCGCCGATGTCGAACAAGAAGGGCGGGACCAAGAGCGATTCCCGTCGCGGACATGCGCGGTCAGGATCGCGGGGAGGGACGCGCGGCTCGTGACCAGGAGGGTAAAACAGAACCCTATCAGAAAGCAAGCTTCAAATCGTTCCCTTACGATGCTAAGGAGCTTCTAGAAACAGGGCGGTGCAAAGTAAGCCCTATCACCTCCGCCCACAAGAAGGAAAAGACCTCCCCATGCAGGAGGTGGCGAGACCCCAAGAGGGGGAGGAGCCCCAGGGGGAGGAGCCCCAAGGGGAGGAGCCCCAGGAGGTGGGACCCCAGAGCGTGGGAAAGACCAGCCCACAGGAGGGGCGAGAGAGGGCGGAGCCCAACTAAGTACCACCGCAGCCTGGAAACCTCGAGCCAGTCGACTTCCGGCTCTGAGTCAGATCACAGCTCAGATCATTGGTCAGGCTGGTCACGCAGCTGGACCACAGTTGCAGATGATACTGTCTCTGACTTAGACTCCGAGAATGCGGTGTTGGCATTAGAGAATGCTTCCAAAAGGCAAGCCCCATGGTACACAAATAAAAAGAATTCTTCCATGCCTCTAACGAACTGGAAAAAAGTCCAAGCAGCGCTTGTTGATTTACCAGAGACCGCTGCACGAATTTTCCCAGTTAAGAGACTAGACAATAATTTACCAACACACTCACCGGTGAACCCCAGAGACGTGCAGGCCATTGCCAAAGCAATTGCGGAAAAAGGAATTAATTCCGCAATGGTTTCCACCCTAATAGACGGCCTTTTTGGCAATGATGACATGCTTCCTTTTGACATAAAACAGACTTGTCGTATGATCTTTGATGGAGCCGGCATGATTGTTTTTAAACAAGAATGGGAGGACAATTTAGAAAAAATGCTGGCAAAACCAATGGGGACCAACACCCACTGCGCCATACAAGTATACAGCGTCTCATGGGCAGAGACCCAGGACTGATTAGCCCTCAGGCGCAAGCGCAGCAACTAAGGGCTTCAGAGGTCGCTGCCACAACTCGTGCCACAAGAGAAGCCATCCGCACTGCTTGCAGGGTAGTCGCTAAGCCATCACCCTGGACTACCATCAGGCAGTCAGAAAGTGAACGCTTCACCACATTTATAGATCGTCTCCAAGCAGCCATAGACGCTTCTGATTTGCCAGCAGAAGCGAAAGGACCCGTGTTAGAAGGGTGTCTGAGACAACAGTGCAACCAGCCGACTAAAGAGCTACTGCGATCACTGCCCCCCGGTGCTAGCCTTGCAACAATAATAAAGCATGTAGTGAAAGAAGAGAATCTAGCCCCAGTCCAAGCAGCAGTCGATGCCGCGATGGCGCCACTCCCGGCAGCAGTTGGCGCTGCGGTAGCACAAGTAATGGCAGTTCAAGGCTGCAACTCCCCTGGCCAACAGTCGCTTGCAAACTACTCATCATTGAGACCAAGAGGACCTTGCTGGATCTGTGGAAGGAAAGGCCACATCGCCCGATGCTGCGCTCACAACAAGAGTCAGGGAAACAGGCGGGGGAGAGGGCAGTTCAGCCGCTCATGACCCTCTCCCCGCTGGAGCAGCCCGCGGCCAACCTACCTTACGCCCACGGGAACGGAACACCTTCCAACTCCGTTGCCCCCCAGAGAGCTGACCAACTTCATAGCTCAAACCACGCCCAGCGTCCCAACCCAGACACCTCTTATGCCAGCATCGGTCGCGCAGGTGACAACACAGAGCACCGGTCAAAACAGCACGCTGACACAACATACTGCACAGACAACCCCCAACCCAACGGCATCCCCCAGGTGGCCTTGGCAATAGACTGCAACTCACAGCGCCCCCCGGAAGTTTGGGGAGTCTGCTGACGAGCGCGTGATCCAGAAGGCAGTTTCGTCGCGCTCCTCTTTACCTTAGACACAGGATCTGATGTCACAGTTATCCCTGATACGCACTGGCCCCCGGTCTGGCGACTGCATGAACCCGTTGCAGTGCTCGGAGTAGGAGGAATACAGCAGGCCCTAAAAAGCGCAGAACCGATATCCATCACCGTATACACCCCTGACGGGGTCGAGAAACCCATCTGCGTACATGTGTATGTCCTCTCCAACACCCCGCCACTGTTAGGACGTGATGCCCAGGCTCTGTTAGGAATAAAGGT
>VZTN01016901.1:51765-108324 GCA_013400515.1 Erpornis zantholeuca | reverse complement strand
TCAGAATCTAACCAGATATGCTGCAGCTACAGGTACCAGAATTGAGTGAAATAGAGACACAATGCTCTGTCTAATGCCACGTACTGATTCCATTATCTAGCACACACTCAGACAGGTAAAAGCATTTCTAAATTACCTTTGACAGAAAATATACTCTTCCAAAGCTATGTTTTCTCATATGGCTCCACATTAAGAATCAGCAAGGAAAACAAGAGCACAAGATTAAATTGCTTTTGAGTTTATTAAATACCCACCAACATATTGGATACTAGTTTTCCGGAAGATGAGAAAAGTGTGCACCTTTTACATGGTATGTGAAAATAGATCACTCACAGCTTGCATAAAGAACCACTTGTCATTTGGCATGGCATGGATATCTAGCTGTTTAACTGGAAGGGAATCCCAGAAATATTTTTATAAGTATTGCCATAGCTCCATTAAACTCATCGATTCCAAATTAATTGAGTTGGACTGAGGTTATGACACAGGGTATTTTATTATATTTATGATGTTCAGAGAAGTAAAACAGAACCGCAAAATCTTGTTTGAAGAGTAGTTACATTTTTTTAGTGCTTTGAAAAATAACTTGCCCAATCTCTCTAATCTCAGGTCTAAATCTTTCCTTTTCTGTCCAATTGTCCTATGATCCTGTGGCATGAAATGCTTTAAATCCAGTGATACCTCACCTACCCTAAGCTGCCCCTCTCAGAACTGTACAAGAGGTACTTGGTTGTCACTCGTCCCCTTCACATGATCTCTGGATGGCCATGGCATACCTGGCTTAATGATCATCACCATTTCACAGCAGAACTTACAGATTAATTCATGGTCTCTTACAAATATAATATTCAATGTAAACTCCTTGAGCTTGGAAATCTTAAATATGTTGATAAAATGCTTGTAAATGTCTCTGCTTCTGCTGCTCTCCTAATGCAAACATGTTCACATGAAAATGTTCATTTCATATTAAAAGGATGACATTTTTGTTGACCAGATCATGCTGAAACTAATGGAGAGATCTTCTAACTTTTCAATTCATCACAGGAATTCCTGTAAAATAGGAACCCACTGACAGGTTTTTTAGTAGCTAAATTAACTTATTTTATGCTTCTGCTTTCACAAATGTCTAAGTTTGCAGTCATCAAAACATTCTTGAAAGTTTTTTGTTGCTTTATTTTTCCTCTGCAACTATTTAACCACTTCTTTGCAAAGCTGGACAATTCTTTAGATTAGCTGTCAGTTTAGTTGCCACATAGAAGACTCATGTGAAAGTCCACTGATAAATTGTTGAGATTCCTAGTGCCTCTATTCTGGTTTCCAATATATTTTCATTTTAAACTAGGAGCATTCATCCTTGTTTCAGCAAATTCTGGGAGAGTTCATACAAGGCTGTGTTTAATTATGCGTGACCTCCTTGATTTTAAAGTCTTGATAACAATAAATGGTTTGTGTTGGTGTATTGCAAGATGTACCCACAAGCTAACAGTGAGAGCACCTTGGCAGTGGTTTCTTAACATTCAGGAAGTTTGTTATTGTGCCTCCTGAGAATATATTTATTTCTCCTGTGCACCGCCCAGAGTCAATCAAAAAACCTTCCCCTCACTATGCCAAGTGAACCAAGGNAATGTTAAGTGACCTGGATCACTAACTAGAAGTAACTTTTTCCTTTGAACAGCAAAAATTCTTTAGGCACTATGATCCTAATTTAGTACTTTGTTTAGGTATTTCAAGATAGATGACGATGGACACAGACCAAAAAAAAGCACGTTAGTGTACTCACATACATTCATTTTCACAGTACTATCTTCTGCTGTGCTTATCAGTACCATGAAAGTACCTAATCACTACCAGAGGCGATTGCAGTCAAGTATAAAAATGGATCTTGCCACAGAAATGATTATTAGAGATTTTAAGGAGCTAGAGGAAATATAAAGGCCTGCACAAAGTCAGTGAAAAGTCAATATTTCTTTCTGTAACACAGAGATTTTACAAATGCTTCCTAAAGGAGAAATATCCCATTTCTGTAGAATGGTGCTTCCCTTCTGAGACAGAAATTCTTTTGGCCTTAAAACGTTCTTTCCCCTATCTACTTCTGACTAATTAACATTGAGAGCTTTGGCTTTGTAGTATATTTGCCCTGCATGCTGTTAAATTGGTCAAGTAATAAGATATGACAATGCAAGTCAGGTAGTTTTGAGATAATCATTTTGCCTCTCCAGGAAAACGGATGAAAGGAGATAAAGCCAAGTGTCCTTCAGGCTAATGGGTGTAATTAGTTACTAGTACCTACTCCCTGTGGGATTTCACACTCTTGTAACACAGCCTGGTCTGCACAGGAGCTGCCAGGGCTCACACATGTGTGCATTACACAAACACACATTTTTCCCTGCCCATACATTTGCACCTGATCACATTTCTGATCCTTACAAGTGACCTGGCTACTGAACAGTGTTGGTGGTGCCAGGTGAAGCACAGAAATGAAAGCCTCAACATAAAGGTAACGTTTGGAAAAAATGGACAGCTCACAAAATTGTTGAACAGGATCAATCAAAAATCCTCAAATTTGTTTTCTTCATTTCCTGTTTCATGTTAAAAGCTCAAACTGATACTGATGTGTGGATCTGCAGAACATGTGTGAACTTCTGACTTCTCCAGTAAATAATTAAATGCAAAGGAAAAATCTGTGAAAACATCATGAAACCTAAGTATCTTTAACTCTAGGAGCCAATTATTAAGATATTAAGCTTTCAGATTTAAATGAGAAAATTCTCATTGATGAAAAAAACAAACATTATTAATTACTTGTTTACAGATGGATCCCAGAAACCACAGGGTTTAAAAAACAAATTTTAAAAGTAATTTATGCAGGTTTTTTTCAGAGTACTCCCTGAAGCCTTCTGAGATTACCTTTGCAAAAGTTTTTTTTCACAAAACTGGTGGAAAGTTCAAGCTAAAAGTAAAGTTAGGGCTAAGCACAAAAATCTCTCCAAACAGTTAAGTGCTCTGTGACACCTCCGACAGAATTCTTAACTCTGGGACAAAAAATGCTCCCCTCTAAGTTTCACCCAGGGAATTGTCCTAATAGCTCGAGTTTTCTCTTTTGAAATGATCAGGCTGACTGGTTTTTTGGACATCAGTAGTTTGACCAAAAATATGTTCTCAGACCATATTGTGATTTACTTGCTCCTTGGATTAAATAAATTGTTCTTCTGTCCTTCTACTGAAATTCCCTTCCCTATAAGATTCAATTCAGCCATTCTCATTGTTGGCTATTACAGCATACCTTGTTTTTCAGAAATTAATTTTAATTTTAATGAACCTCTGATTTTCTGGGCAATGACCTCTCTTCAAATCATCATTTGCAAAACTGAACCCAAATTCTGCTCAATTTTTAGGTGGGGATTAGAAGAAGGAATTTATGACCAAATATTTATCATAAGTACCATACTCAACACTTGAACTAAAGCAACAAAGTATAAACAATCCCCTGCTTCATATTCAGTACAAGAACCCATTTCTTGCATCTTGTTCAAGTTTTGCTTAAAATCAATCATCCATTAGGATCGTGTACTCCTTCATTGATAACACCCATTTTTTTGTGAATCGAGAGGAAGAAGTTTCCAAAGGAATGAACAGCTGCAGCTCAAAAACTTTACTTGATTTGCATTTGCAGAACAAGAATCGTGGCTCATGCTGAACTCCTGCTCTCAATCACAGTTTATGTGGGGCTTTAAAAGCCTTGGAGAGCTCTTTGCTCTCTCGGTCCACGTGTCTAAAACAAAACAGTATAGACAGAATGGAGCTATGATTTCAATTTTCTCCAGGCTTGAAACAGTTTATGTTTTGCAGTTGTTTGCTTTTTTTCTTCAACAAATTTGTGTCCAGAGGAAGATAAACACTGAGAGCAAGAGAAATGAGGAAGACAGTGCAAGTGTACAAAATAGGTTGATTTAAAACAATGTAGAGTGAGATTTGATTATAAACCATACATATAATTTTTCATATCTACTTCTAATATTTTTAGGATTCGGTTTACTTTTTATATTAGTAACATTTAGTTTAGTAATAGCTGAGTGCTTATTTTTATTAATGTAGGTTTGTAGGCACATGGATCACCAGTATGTTTAAACATTAATCTGCAGCAGATAAATCTGTTTATATTTCCTTGGTTATAATACTGTGCTCAAATAGAGTATGTAACTTGACTAATGAAAATGAGAAAATTATGCAGAATATATGAATTTTACTGTCATGAAATATATCTTAGCATTTATCTACATTTATTCACTGCAGCTCTCTTTTAAGAGGATAATTCAATGTAAGTAAAAGAGCAGTGATCATATCACATTATGGTTCTGACAGTCTAACCTATCAATTACACAAAGGCAATATAAGACTTCAGAAACAGACTCCCAACACCAACAAGTTCTAAACTTCATCTCCTTCATATCCTTTTTCTAAGCATATTTTATTTTGTAGCAACACAATTGCCTTGGGCAGTTGAGTACAGAAATGGAGCAGATTTACTGCTGGCTCTGCAGGCTAACATTTCAACCCCATTTTACCCTGAGTTTGGCAACTACTATGTATAATCCTAAAGCACTATTTCCTCTACTGCTGTGTTCTGGGAATCCCACCTTTTTGAATGGTATGTCTGCTGTGGATATGTAAAGCACCCCACTCTGACTCACATATTCAGAGTTTTCAGAAGGTTAACCCATATATTCCTTTAATTTAACTGAACTTGTAAGGGGATTTGTATTTAGATTTTTTCAGGAGTAGGGTTGTGTTATTGTTCTGTTCTTTTTTAATATGTTAAAGGTTTCTACATTGTGAACTTCACAACCACTTGTATTTAATACTCTAACTCTTTAATTATTAAACTTTAATTATCTAACATGCTGTCAGATACATTTATTCATAAACACATCTGTACTGGGCCCAGTAAGCCTACATCAGGGATTTACATTAAACCAGTATTTACATTCTGGAACTGGGTACCACAAGCCCTTTTCCCTTGCACCTTATCCACTGTCAGGAGAAAACTGTACAATTGCTGCTGCATGGTTAAAAAACTTTCACTGCAGAGCAGTTCCCTGAATTTTGGCATAAGTTTAGTGTCTCACACACATAACCACAAAGTAGCAATAAACTGAGAAAGCAGCCTGCATATTGCTTTTCAGCTAGATTTCTACCCAGTCAAACATTCAGGGAAAAAATTTAGCAGGAATAAAACTGCAATAAGACAGAGTTTAGCACAAAGTTGCAAGCCCAGATAGGAATGGACTTAGATTTGGACAAAACACGCAGTTACCTGCAGAAGAAAGGTAGAGAAAAGTACTACCTGTACTACCCTACCTTCCTTACCACCTTCCATAGCCCACTCACAATCCACTGTGCCATCATAATATTCATTTTTTCCCCTCTCAGTCCAGGTGTCTGAACCACCTCTGCTTTCCTTGCCTTTAGATTAAGGACAACCCATTAGAATGAGCCCAGCCTCCCTGTCCCACCAGGTACAAGCCCTCCACATACAGTGTGTCCCCATTTTGGGCTCATAGGAGGTTAAATTCTTTCTGTGGCATACAATTAACTGCAAATAATTGGCTCTCTTTTCCTTGCATAAGAAGAGCTGTATGGAAAAACCTCGAGTTCAATAAGTTAGCAAGAGCCTCAATTTGCTTTTGATTTATTTTCAGTGTTTACGCTGTGCTTAATAGATTGTTGTTGGAGAGAGAGACAGTAAAAATTCCTTCTGGTAAACAATTTAGTTTAAGAATTAAAATTAGAGATAAATAATGATCCAGTTTTATTGAGACTGAATGCAACTGAGAGGAATGCAAATTGAAGCATCTTGATGGCAAATTAAGTTGTTTCATTATCTTTCATAAATTGCTTTGGGAGGATTCACTCTTGGCTAATGAGTATAAAACTGAAGACCAAATTACTTTTTTTTCTTCCCTGGGAGTTTCAGTCTTTGAGGTCAAAGGGAGTCTCTCAAAGTGACTCTAACAGAGCCTGGGCCTTTGACAGCTACTAGAAGAAGCCATTGCTCTCATGCTAGCAGCACTAAAATTTGTCAAAACCCCGCAAAAATCGATCCACTTCTAATCCATTTCATGGTCATTTCAATTAGTGTCCTTTCTCTCAGAGGTCTTCACAAAGCATGAGGTCTATTGCTTGCAAAACAATACACACTCACCATACTACTGAAAGTTCAAATGAACATATAGTCAAAGAAAAACTGTGAAAAAAAAAATCAAATCAGTCACACTGAAAGAGACTTTTGGAGGCCGTCTGGCCCATTGTCCTGCTCTTATCATCACTTTTCACAGGAAAAATGCAAAGAGCATGTGGTTATGTTGAAAATGTATCTTAAGAAATTTATACAACAAGCAACTCCAGAGTGAAATCAAGTATTTGTGCAACAATGAGTGCTGTACTGTCACATTGTCATTATTAACCATGATAACATGGGAGCAACTAGTGATTTCTATCACACCCACTATAGCCACACCAATGAAAACCAGCACACCACTGACCCACAGTAATGGGAGCCAGCCACTCCTGACCCATCCTGAATCCACCTTGGCTGGTGGCCAAGGGCTGCCCACGGCATCTCCACCACCAACTCAGGCATCTGCCCTGTCTGGGCTTGGATGTTCTGGCTTATGGGCGTGGCACATGCCCAGGGCCTTGTCAGTCACATCAGCCCTGAGTAGTTTCAGATTTTCTGATACCCACTTAGCAGCCTGATAACCAGTGACTTTTTTCATTCCTGTCCCTAGGTTACAAAGGATGCCAAGTTTTTACAAATTTATCTGAGCTTCTTTGTCACATTAACCTAAAACTTTACAGCAGGATTGCTTCAGGCCACAGCTTTCACATAAGCTTGTAACAATGACCTCTGCTTTGCTTCATTTCCCAGCTCAGTACATAGCAGGAAAGGTGCAGAACCTCCTTGCCCAGAGCAGGGCAGGCAACTCCCCATGACTGCACTCTGAAAGATGGTCTCCTCTCCTCCTGCCTTTGGAAATATGCTTTTATAAAATGAGGGTCTACCTGTGAGTTTGTTCTGGTTGTTGGAGACCTGAAGATTCCCTCTGGTGTACGGATTTGGGGGAAGCAGTAGAGTATTTTCTGCGAGTGCCTGCCATGTTTGTACGCAAGTGTGTAGTCAATGAAGGTAACAGCAGCTTCTCTCCAGCTGTTGGGAGGAACAAGGCTACCCACAGGCAGCCTGTAAGCAGCACCCCTCCAAAAAGGTGGGATGGACTGACAGCCACCGTGTAATGCACAGCTGGAAGGGCCAAAACTGGCTCTTCCACCACTTCGGACCAAATTGGCCCACAGAAAAGCTTACATGAACTCCAGAATGCACCACAGAGATGGTGCATAGCTCATTCTGCTACTTTCTTCCCTTGTCATGGAGTTCTAGCCTCTCTCTCAGCTGGCCTCTCTCCCTCAGCTATTAAGCACTGCCAGAGACTGATGTCACCAGAGTCACCGTGCAGCATCAGACTCCTGGCATCTTATTTCTTTGGGACTGCTCAGAAGCTCAAGAGAACTTTCTAACTTCATGTAAAGTAACAGAACAAAACCATCAGGTGTGGCATCTCCACGTGCTTTGGTCCTGTGCTTCCATATGTAAAATAAATTTTTCAGATTCAAAGAAGCTGTTTTTAAATAAGACACAGAATATTGAAGTATTTCCAGAGTACATTTTCTAAAGTATTCCATGGATACTGGGGAGTCACAGTAGCTTATTTCTGATCTCACAGTTTGCCAATTTCCATAATTACAATCTCACAGGCTTTGGTTTTCATCTTAGCAGTTCCACTCAAGTGGCTCTCATTACAATTTGTATCCTAACCCCAGGATGCTGCCAAGATTTTGCATGTTTGGAACAGGGACACAACCTGCTCTGGAATCCACACTGCTTTCATTTTGCTGAAATGTGCTGAATTCCATGCTGGATTCCATTTTGTAGCATTCTGTAGAGGTACACTTTGGAAGGAGGGTAACACTGGGCTTACAAGGCTGTTGTCTTGGTTTGAGACAAATTTGGAGGAAAACATCCAAAATGAACATATCCTCTAATAGAAGGCAGATTTCTGCAGCCTCTCCCCCCTAGGCTTGGAAAGAAATTTCCTCGGAGGAAAGTGAAAAGAAAACCTATTTATTTAACATGCAAAGTGCACGCAGGCACGGGAAAAAGAATGATATTAAATAATAAAACCTCCAGCTGTGGAGAGAACCTGGTAAATTCCGAGTCCTTTTGTAGGTGTGGCTCTGCCCTCTCCAGAGCTGAGGTTCAGTGTGGGCCCCTCCAGGCCACAGTGTAGGGCCTCCTGGTGAAGTTCTGGTGTCGCTGAGCAGCCCAGAAGAGAAGAAGATGAAGCCAAAGTTGCAGGAATCTCCATGCTTTAGCTAATGAACAAGAAGTTAGCTGAAAGAGCAAAGGAAGGAACCTCTCTTCCCTGCTGCAGAAGGCGAGCAGCTGGGCAGAAGCAGGAAGGTGCTTCCTCCCCTCCACCGCAGGAACGCAGGGGAGTGGAGTGTGTGTGTCCTTGAACACAAAACTGCTCAGCTCTTTTCTGTTCCCCCTTTCTCTCAGAGCTAGCTTTAAAGGCACAGAACTCATGTCTGGCACAGTGCAGACAATAGGGAATATCATAAAATCACCCCAGGACAGCTGTATAAAATAATAGATGAACTACTTCTCTCAGAACCCCATCTCTTTCAGATTTTCTATTTTTCTACTTTGGTTAAAGAAGCAATAATTCCTAAGAATCAAGAAGTTGATGCACTTCAAACAGCCACCACTGGATAGCAACCCAAGTGACTCACAATGTATAAATTTGACTTGGAAAATATATCATAAAAAACTGTATTGCTACTGTATTGCTAATCTAACTGCTCACTTTTAAATACATTTGTTAGTTTATTATTTTTAGATTCAGCCCTCAAAAAAAAAAAAACAACACCACACAGAGAAGTTGCTGCCAGAAGTTGAGTTATGAAAAGAAAACAAAACAAGACAACTATTCATATTGCTTATAAGAAGTTCAAATAACACAAGATTTCTCATTCTTGAAATCCCCACATGGTAGAAAAGATAAACAGAACCTGCCACAGCCTTAGCAATGGAAGAGTTAAAAAAAAATCCATACAAAAAGCACTTAACACTACTGATATATCCAGTGATCTCTCACAGCATAGTACACACATCCCCAAGGTGTACTTTGGCCACCACGTTCCATACAGAAGCCTGGCTAAACAGACTGGCTTGCAGAGTGAGGACAACCAATTAAGAAAGTAAAAGACCATTTTACAAGCATGTGTATGGGGGCCACTAAGTTTTATGCCTTGTCTTCAAGTGCAGCCTGCACTGCCTTAGACCTCACGATGATAAATGAATGGTTTCATGACTGACCTGCACAGTCTCCTCTGTGAATGCCAGGAATAATTCCTTCTTCGATTCACATTCTGAAATTCACAATGAGCACTCTGCAGAGGCTACCACAGCAACCACAGCAATCACCTCCCCCTGGGACTGGGTTAGAAACAGCCTGGGCTTGCTCACCTCCACCTGCTGCAGCAGCAGATCCTTCCAGCCCAGCCCACCCCACATGGGCGAGGGGCACGGTCTGTTGTCTACCTGCACTAAAGCAGATTAAATAACAGCAGAACCTCCAGCCCCATCTGAGCATTTCCCTGACTAATTCTGCTTTTCAGTGGCTCTACTGACTCAGTAGGAAAAGCACAGTTGCATCCAAGATATATCACAGAGCTCAAGCTCGTATGTGTTTTAATCTTTAGAAGGAGGAGGAAATTTTGCCATCGTTAGAGCTGAGTCGAATTGCTACACCTTAAATCCCTAATTTTTGGATTCAAATCAAGCCTTACAAAATAACATGTTCCTATCATTTCTGATTCCTGAATCTTCACTGCCGACTGCTTTAAAATATGAGTTATGAGCAAATAATATATCTACCAGGGACCAACCATTCTGCATGGATTTTTGATGATTACATTACATTATTTAATATTTAAATATAATTCAATAATATTTGACTGGCATTTTTCAAATCTGAAGAGCTCAAGGAGCAAGACAGTCTATTTGTACAAAGTACATAGAACAACTACATAGTAATTAATCAAAAGCTCTTTCAAATTATTTTCACTCATCCTCACATCAAGAAGAGAAATCAATAACAGGAAATACTTACATTAAAGTAGTTTTGAAATCAAGATAATTACAGAAATTTCTGACATCTTCAGAAAATAAGCATGAGCAGATTATGCCAGATTAAATGTCTGTGATGTGAGGTTCATTATCAATAAACTGAACAATTGTGTCCCCCCAAACATTCAACAAAAATCTTTCTAAATAATCATTGAGTCTTAAAGTTAATAGGTGTCACAGAGCTTTATGAAGTGTAGGGGTTTTTTGCACTATGCTGCAGATAAAATCCTCTTCCTTGATTTTTTTCTTCATGCATTCTTCATTCATTTTTTAGTTGTGCTGACTTTTAACTGAATGGAACATCAGAAGTTTAAAATTGCTCCACTATAACATGAAAAAGGATGTAGCTCTGAACTGCAGTATTAAAATTCACATCTGCATTACTTCTCATTCTCCTCTGTCAAGTTCTTTCCCAAAATACTGCCTCTTTGCAAATGCCAGAGGAAAACAATCAATCTTTAATACAGAAAGATACAAACTTTCTATTGATTTGTTGAAGTCTAATCTGATATCTAAATGTAAATTATTCACTTCAGTAGCTTTGTTTTTAAGCCATTAATTAAAAGTGTGACATGTAATAAGCCATTACTTACTGTTTTCCTCTTTTCCTCTATCTGTTGTGCCGTAAAGAACTGCTCAAACCCTTTAGTCTTAGGAGTCCATTGCTGCTAATTTTCTATATTGATTGAAAAAACCCTAAAAGCTTCTAATAGATGATAAAAAGGATATGGTTCTAAAAAGATGAGCAAGACCCCACGTTAACAAGATTCTGCCAACAAGTAGTTGTGGGAGAGGGAGGTGAGTGAATGGGGCTTTCAGTGGGAGGAAGTTCACACCAGTGAAAGGAAAAGCAAGCCTCGACAGAGGATCTGTGTGCTTCATCTGCCAGGATCAACTGCCTGCTTGTGCTCCTGGGCCCAAAGGGACACCAGGAGTTGGGCAAAGCTGAGGGCAACGCTTCGCAGTGTGCAGGGGGAGCATGTGATGCAAATAAAACCTTCTACTGCCAAGTCATTTATCCAGCCAGGCTGAAGGTCAATGGAATTTACAGCTACCTAAAAGTCAGCTTCAACAATAACTCCGTGCAGAGACAGCAGCTTATATAGCACTGCTTTTGACAAGAAGCTCCTATGAATTTTGCCTCCTGTGATTGCTTCTTCCAGCACAAATGGTGACGTCCTGGTACAGCCACTGAAAGAGCCTTTTAGGGCTTCTCTGGAGGCTGCTTTTCTGTACATTTACAGACTGAGTGTGTCCAGCTAGGCACACACCCTGCACTGAACTTGAGCACCTCACTAAGGAACAAGGCTCCCAGGTTTGGTTAGAGCAATGCCATGGATGGAGTTAGGGCTGTCTCTCCGAGAGCAAACCTGGGACTTCCAGCTCTGGGAACCAACATCACAAACTGTGTCACACCCGAGGGCTTGTGAAGGTTTATGACAGGAAGCCTGGGGAATTCAGTTTAGTGGAGGAAAATTGCAAAGGTACTGGTGTAGACAGATGACTTACAGCAAGAGCCCCTCATCTAGAGCCAAGCAGTAAATCCAATTAAATACTTTAATAATCTAAGCAGAAAATACCACAGAAAACAGCAGGCTTCCACCATAAATGTGGGTGCAAAAATCGATAGTGAACCCTAGTTCAGTCATCTGGTGAACAATGCCCAAATTCACAAAAAATTACAAAGCTTGCCAAGTGGTATATTTTAATATTTACCTAGAGCTTACTCAGGCTAGCAAGGATGAGATGAGATGACTTTTCATGTTTTGGGAAGTCAAAGATTCATATCAGCGCTCCTAATATAATTTGTCTTTCAAATAATGTCCTGTAGCAAACACCAAATATAATTCTAAAAATAATGACCTAGAAATGGTCTTGCTTTTCTTAGAGAGTCACGGCAGTGAAGAAGGCCAACCTGGTGGTTCAAATTCAGTACTGAAGAAGTGTTATTGACTTTTTAGAAGGTGCAAACAACAGACAGGGAAAGCAGAGTCAGATTAGGTGGTTCTTGAATATGGCAGTTACTTCATATATAGATATATATATAGACAGATATATTACATGTTTTAACTTGAGCTTCTTACTCAGTAGCTCAAGCCCAGATTTGTGTTTTAGGAAACATACTATCCATAGGAACACCATTAAAAAAACCCATTTATTTTAAAGAGCTTAATAATTGTGGTTATTACATGCATGTATCACACTTTCAAACTGTACCTGAAGATTTTTTTTGTTAATACCCGTCCACAAAACAAATCAGAATAAAAATCTTTAATGTTGTTCATGGCACCATTTAGACTTATTTAGGGACAACGTCAAAAAACCCTAAAGTTCAGTTAAAGTTTTTTTCTCTAAATCCCATTTGAAAAATTAAACCTTCAGGTTAAGTGAAATATAAAAGCTAAATACGTTAAGTACAAGCCACACTAAATTAATTTTAAAGTTCAGCTGAAAGAACATAGGGTGCATACCAACACCAGCACTACAAACTCAGTGTCAGGTCTCTTGAAGGAAGCATGATAGCTATGGCATAGATACATTTATAAAATATTTAATGATTGTTTAAAAAAAAATATTGCAATTTAAATGTACACAACTTTGTAATTCCCTCCTCTGCTGTGACATTTTCATACTAAAAAAGAAATAATTAAAATAATCTTTCAATAATAATTTTCTCCTGCTGTGTTCCAGTCCCAGCTGCTGGGAATCATTACATGGCAGGATCCATATTAGTTTATTATTCTGTCCTCTGGGAGAAAACTCAGCTTTCTGCAGAGAAGCTGCACAAGGTCGGGGCGTGATTTCTATTTGTCCAAATGTTTTGGTTGAACTGCAGCTCTGCAAGCACGACATTTACTCTGCCAACAGTGTGAGACTGACAATTTTAAAGAGTGCACAGAAAACTTTCACGCAAGAACAAAGGCAAGCCAGAAAAACGTCAAAGGATGTGAAAAGGAACAAGTTGGGCAGCTTGGAAAGCTCTCATTATGAATTTGAGCTGTGCTTGGCTCAAACATATTTGGCACCCGCACCAGCACTCTGTTAGTCTTTATGCTTCTGAAATATTCACAAGTGTTACAAGGACCAAAGTAGTTTATTTCCAATTTGCCAGTTTTCCTAAGCTAATTAAATATCTATGAAAGCAATTTGTGCTTACTGGAATCCAGCTTTTAATTTTTATAAGGACAAAATGACTAGGATTCAAATGATAATTCATATTGCTTTGTTCGTCTATATGCATCAAATAAACACCTTTTTTTCTCCACCTAAATAATCTCTAAAAACAAACAATTCAATTATCCTGGTTATGAAATCTGTGCAGTGGCATCCCAAGAGCTGAAATGCAGGGTCACTGATACACAATTTTTTCTAAAAGAGAAATATTTCCATCTGTAGTGTCTCACCACAGAATAGGATGTAGCCCAGTCATCACATTTTCGACAGGAATAGAGGTGCACATTGAGGATTGCTCCCAGGTTCCACCTGAGCAGAGCACACAAATTCTCTAAGCAGCAGCCAGTTTTCAGGTTTCTGCTCAAGGACTAGATTTGAGTATCAGCGAGCCCAGGACCCAGGCTTATCTTCACATTTTTATTGTTTAGCTGGAGTGTTCCAGTTTCACCTTCATTCTAATGAGCAACAGCTTATTTCCAATGTAGAACCACTGAACTGGGCACCAAGCTCTTGGGGTAAAGTAAGTATTCAAGTGCTGGTGAGGTGACAAATGTGTGATTTCAGGGCACAGCTGCACACAGCCTCAGCTGTCTCCTTCCTTAGCTTGATTAGCACCAGTGACATTATGGGGAGGCACAAACCTTAGTCCCATGAATATGCAGGAAGGCAGGTGCAGCACTCAGATCAACCACTCTGCTGCTTTGTTAAAGAACAGTTTCAGCCTTTTTTCCACCTAAAAAGTCTCTGGAAACTATAATTTTCCTCATACTTTTTTTTCCCTCCAAACTCAATGATGGGACTTCCAAAGGAAAAACCAAACCAACTTGTGCTGTAGTTCAGAAAGTGTAGGTTCGATAGCTGATGCAAAAGCTGTAAACTCTTTTAAACTCCCTAAACTTAGTCCTTCTCAGTAAAATCATAAATAGGTTTTCTAACTTACAGCCTCTTCATTTCTTATTAAATGGAACCCAGTGTGGTAGATCTTAAGACTTTGGAAGAAAAGTCCTCTAAATTAAATGAGAATTGAGTTTAAGTGATGAACACATAAAAATTTTGACCTGTTCTTCATATTTGTCACAGCCACCTCTGATTGCCTGAACAGCCACATTCACCACTTCTTCTCAAGTTTCAACAAAACAAATACAGATGTCCATAAATACTAAACAAGGAAAGCAGCTGCTAAAGAAGCTGAATGGAGATGAGCATTTTGCAGTCCAGAGGGTCAGAGAGATGAGGGAGTTTTCAGCTTCCCTAATGCAGCCTTACTCCAGCTGACACCAAAAAGGTGTGACATGGGCTTGCCAGAAAAGCAGAAGAGATCTAAGCAGAAGATATAGTCCCAGAGAAACAGGGTCCTGAGTGAGATAGATTTTGACTCGAGTCAATTTGCAGTTCAATATTCCGATGATACAAAGGACAGAAAGAATTATACAGAGCCTTTGCCATGGAATGGGAGCTGGTAAGCTGAGCACTGCTCATCATCATGGCCTATTACCAGTCCAACAAAATTATTTATTACTAAGACCTATGAACTCAGAGGCTTTTTATAAGGGTGTTCATTTGCCCTCCACAGACAGCACAAGAAACTGCAGTCTGTAGCTCAAATGTGCCACGCACATAAATCAATAGCAGAAAAATCAATTGTCAGGTAGGGAGATTTCCAGCTTTTTACTTTGTCCTTATCACTGGCATTTTAAATGGGCTTGTTCTGTAGGAATGCTGGAAAGGCAAAGCCAAGGCATCACTGCTTCCTTGGGTGATGCCACTAAGGAGCACGCACAAAGGAAGAGCTTTCCTGGTCCTGCATGCTTCTCCTTGCAACCCTGATAAGGGCTTTCTACCTTGTCCCTCCATGCCAGTCTCAACAAAAATATCATTAACTTGTGCACTGAGAGCATCCCAGCAGCCTCTGAGCTCAGAAAAGCTTTCACAGCACAATGCTGCCTGTGGGACACAAAGCTCCTTTCGTATTGTCAAAGCAAAAGGTTATCTGCAATGAGCCAGAGACAACTCCTTGGAAAAGAATTTTTTCCTTCCAATAACTCCTCCCCATGAGAGATATTTCTCTTCACTTCCTTTAGCACTTTGCACAGTTTTACCTAATTGTTTCCCCTTATTACACCGTTATAGTCATTGCTGAAACTGTGCTGGCCCCATATTGCAGCAGTGATGCAAAAGAGAATTTCCAGTAGAGCTCTTGAAAATTAAAAAAAACCCAAACATTTTATCTGGAACAAAAAGTACCTTACAAATAAAGAAAAGAATGATCCATGGTAAAGGTCTTAGCTCAAATAAAACTTTACTGAGGCTGAGCATCATGGAAGCTTGGACTTCACCACAATAGGACTTCCAGGAAACCTGACTGGATTTTGTCATTCCCATCCTATTTCACATCCTAACTGCTAAGCTTTTGCAATAAATATGTAACCCTGGAGAAACCTCACTTTTCTGTCTGCCATTCCTTATCAGGTGTAGGTTATAACCAATATATTTGAGGCTTTGAAAAATATTAAACAGGACTCACATTTAGTAGACTTCAGTCTTGGACTACTCTGAGAGGCTCCTGTTCTGCTGTTTGTGACCAATTTCTTCATAAAATCCTCACTGCTTAAACCTGTGCCCAGCATACACCTTGAGTGAGTTGATGTTTCCTGGAGAGAGCATCTGCTCGAGCTGTAATTCTTCATACCTGCTAAAATAAATTGATTTCTTATAAAAGGGGAAAATCAAGCAAAAAGAAACACCACACCACGAACCTCCCCCCTCCAGTGAAACAACAAATTCCATTCTCAAAAAACCCCAAACCAATGAAAGTGTTCTGGGTTTTGTTTTTGCAAATCAAGGAGAAATCTGCATTTACAGTCTATATCCCTTAAGCCACTTATCCCTTAGGATATTGCCTAAATGGGTGGCTTGATTGGATAAAACTTTGATCTTTAACTGATGCACAGTTTAGTTTTTACCAGGTTATAGTTAAAATGTATAAGCTACATAACAAAATACAAGAGAAGAGCCTTACATTTTAGGCCCCCATTTCTCAAAATACTTTGATCCTTCAATGTTCTCAATCTCCTTTTTTTTTTTTTTTTTCTTCAGTTTCTTGTTCCAAGCAACAATACCAGTATTAAATAATAAATTGGTATATTTTAACAACTGGGTTAAATTATTTCTATAGCCTGCATACAGATTGCAATCAGACATTTGAGAAAGATTTTGCTGCACTTGGCATATTAAAATTGTTAAGAATATTCCCAGTATAATTAGACTAGAAATCTACCTTCTGTGTAGTACTGTTACAATCAAATCTATTTCTGATGTCCTGATCTTTATAACAGAAAGTCAGAAATGTCTATGCACTGTTTTTAACTCAGTCAAACAGAAACATGTGAAGAAAAACTCGGCAGAGTTTCTTCCACAAATGCATTATTTTGTGTACTAAGTTGTAACACTTAAGCACAGATGTGGCAGTAAAATGAAATTTGAATACTGCCTGGGAGTGTATGTTCATTAGTCAGAACTTACTGCCTGCTAACAAAGATGTCCTCATATCAGATCATAAATTACTGGGTTTTTAAAGTCCCTAAATACCTTGAACTGAATGTTTTTTAAAATGCTGAGGTTAGAAAGACTGAAAATATATCTGGAATTTTTCTTATTATAGAAATGAGGATTTTCAAAGTCAACACTAATATCCCACAATATTGATATTTCATGAATTTTAAATGTTAAAGATATTTATTACTTTATAAAAAAGGAAAAACTTTGAATGCCAAGCCCTGATGGTTTTGGGAGACAGAGACATTTGGTTGAGGTGAGAGTGGTACCACCACAAATGAATGAATTTACTCCCAAGTAATTTAAATCTCTGAGGAGCTCCTCCCTCCCTGGCGACTGCTGAGACTTCCATTTACTTAATGTTTACTCTGCACTCCAGAAAATTGCCAATCCACCTCTGAGCCATCCCATTATAACCTTGGGTTTTCACCTCATGACCTTATCTTTTCTTTCAGCAATTCAGGCTTGAGAATAAATGTGGAGCACAGAACAGAAATAAAAACTGCTTTTACCTCATTCATATTATTAACTATATATAGGAAAATATGCAAAACTGTAATCATAAGATTTTAGTAGAAGAAGAAAGCCCTCAAAATAGGCCTGCTCTTCCCTGCCTTTTTTTAATTAATCCACCAACAATATAAATCCCCACATATAGTGAAGAAAAAAAATCCTTAAAATATCCCCTGCATTCACATTAAAACCATTGTGTTAAAAATCACAGTATTTTGTGAAAACAATACAAACCCAAATAATCATTCCAAAATATCCTGTATTTGAAATCTACTACAATGTCACATGTATACCTTGCATTTTTAACTTTCCTAAGAATTGAATCTCCCTTTGAAAATGTTCTCTACTTAAAATGTTGAAGTGGGCATTTAAGGAAGAGACAAGTAAGGAAGTAGCTTTGTGCTCAAAACACATAAATACACACTTTGCTCGAGATCTGATTAGCCAGAAGTCACACAGAGCACAGCAAGGACTAAGATATTATATGAATTCACCAACAGCTGGGAAAAACAGAGCATGGGGAGAACCTACTGTTTAGTGAGTGGATAAAACCACCAATACTTGAAAATAAGACAATGAAATTGTTTTCATTTAAACCAGAGATACATGCGAATATTTACTTTCAAAAGGTTAACCTATGTCAGTTAATGGCAAATGTTCCCTGTTTTTACCAATAGAAATTACCCAAGTTTCTCTGAATTGCTGAAAAAAAAGTTTGCAAGTTATTTCCCAGTCAGATATATGCATAGTTCCTCATTAAATATTTTATTTTTCAATTGGTGGGTTTCAATTCTTATTTAGTATAACTTATGTAAAATTCACCCACCACTTAAGGCTTCTTTAAGTAATTTGGTTTATTCAATTTCCAAGCCTCAGAATTTCTTAAAAAGCCAGCACACCTAAATGCAGGGAATCTGAGTGAATTCCCTTTCACTTTTCCAGCAGTTTCTCTCTGGATATTTACAAATGTGTATTAAAACACTGGTGCTGGGCTTGTATCCCAGAAAACATCACATTCGAGCAGTTGTGGATTTTGTGGGGGACAGAAAATCTGCTTAGCTCGGGAAGCCACTTATGTTGCTCAGCTCTTTCCTCAGCCGGCGGAAAAGAGGACTAAGAGCGAATAGGAGATGGGAAGATGGATAAGGCAGAGATAAGGCCTGTGGCTGCTGAGCTGCAGTTGCTTTCCTGATCGCTTCTTATGAAGCTTTCCATGCCAGCTACACTGCAGCAATAGGTAGTTTCAGTGCACCCAGCTTCATTAGAAAGTCAAATAAGAAAGGATGAATTCCAGGAACTGAAAGACCAAGTTTAATTCAGAACACTTCTTCCCTCATTCTGAAACATTTGTAAATGCTTAATACGGTTATAGAACCAAACAAATACTGCCAATCAGCATAAGAAGTAGATAATTAATAGCTCAAATGCAGGGAAATGTAGCTTTCAATGGCACAAACATTCCCACCACCCAGTGAATAGCAGCAATGACTCTCAGTCCACTATCAACTACCACTCCAGCAGACACCCACCCCATACTTCCCCAGCAATTCATGCATTTTGAAAGGTTTAACAAATCCTTAGAGCTACAAGGGTAGCTTTCATAGCAGAAAGGTACACCTAAATAGGAAAGAGGATTATATTCACATCAGGCCAACAAAATTATTCTATTTTTCCTGTATCATAGCTAGGGAAGCTCCAGCTAGTTTGATATGAAGAAAACACAGGCCAACACTGGGGGCAAGCAAGTCCAGCTTTCCCTAGGCTCTTCCTGCAAACACTGCTCCTGATAACGAGGCTGTTTCTTGTGCCAGCATCTGGAATGACAACACCACAGTTTGGGTGCACACAAGCAACAGAGATTTTCTTAGGTGTGTAGTAATTCAAGCACAGAAGTACTTAATTTTTTTTTTGGATCCGATTGTACTGAAAGGCTTTATGAGCTTCTGGACATCTGCTAAGCTGCTTGCTCCTAATGTTTATTTTTCTGATTCATACACAAACCAAGCAAGGTTTGTTGCTCACCATCCCGCAGCAAACAGGCACTTTGGATCTATTCTGAATTAGGTGATTTTTTTCACAATCACTGGGCAAATTTCCTTCTTTCATGTGCCTCAAATAAGTTAAGAACAAAATAAATACTAGAAATAAATTTTATTGGTTGCACTTGCACTCTATCTAAAAGATATGCAGTGAGTGGTAGGCTGCTGATAATGATGTTCAACAAATGATTTTTGCCAAATCATATTCATTCTCTTCATTGTAAAACCATGTTCCCCTGCATATTAAGGCACCAAAGAAGCAGACTAAAAAAGCTCAAGCATGGATCAAAGTAATTACAAGAAATTTACCATAAATTTACCATACATGAGTTCCTCTTGGAATTTTCTGGTCCAGGAACAAATGTTTGCTCTGCCATTAACTCCCATGAACATCACTGAGACACTCGTGTATGTCTGCATCTGGAATAGCATTCCTGAGCAGTAACTTCACTTCAGAGCACTGAGACTTTACATAACAACCTTTTCAAATACCATCTTTATTGCCTAGAGACTATGACTTAAAATTACATTGACCTTGGCTCACACAGCAAACTTGTCTTCTTGTTTAGTTTCCTAAGAATATTCACAACATTATTTGATAATAAACGGCACCGAAAAGGGCATCTAAAATCAAAACTAATTCCTAGCTGTGCATCTGCTGGTTTTCAACCAAATGTGCTACAGCACCTTATGTTTCATGTGAAACAACTCTAAAGAGACTGAGCTGACAGCACTGACCAAAACACCACATGGAATCACACGATCAGTCTGTGAAATTGTGCTGCATTTCTGGCTAATAATCCCTCAATACCCAAACTAGAGGTGGCTCTATTCCTCTAAAATACAGAGCAGTGTGTTCACTTCTGGCTTCTCTTGTTCCCCAGCTCCTACTTTGTGTGGAATTTACTTTTAGTAGCATGGGTGCAGAAAAATTGCAACTTTCCTAGTAACCATTAACATGAACTTCCCGTTACTACTTTTCCACTGAATGAGTAGTGCCTTATGTTGTACTTTTCCTTTTGCATAGAAGGGAAGAAACATGGCAAGTCTGACACTGTTAGGCTAATTTGGAAGAATGCATGTAGTGAATTCCCTTGATCCAGTCTGCAGCTGAGAGCCCAAGCCTGTCTTCTGATTGTTGCTAAAGCACTGAAGTTCCTGAATTTATTAACTTCAGCAGGTGTTTCAAGAAGCTGCCACTAAAGAGTTCTCCAATTGAAAAAGCTGAGATCAATATCTGATACAAATCAACTTCTCCTCCATGTACCAACTCCTCCACTTCAGTTTCTCCTTGTGTCAGCCTGAGAGGGAGGCACAGTGGAGCACCCAGGCCAGTGCTGGTAAGAGATCCCTCCGTTGGGTGTCCCTCAGTAACCAGCTGCTTTCACTGGCAAGGGAACCTCTGTTTCCCCCAAAAGGGGAAAGGTGCATGAACTCATGGGTTCTTTTCTTGCCTTCAGCACAGCTGTCACAGACATGTGCTGTAATTCTGCCACTGTCTGTTCACATGCAGCTGAAAATCTGCCCCACGCTTGGGGTGCTTAATATTCTGTCTCATAATGCATAAAGGGATCCACCGAGGATTTCTATCCCATTAATACAAGGAGGAAGCCCCCCCTCCCTTTTTTTTGTTAAGTATATAGAGAAGGTTATTTCATACCCATTTTTACAGTATCTTCTGATGGGCAGCCTTGAATTATGATGGTTTTACCCACACTAACAGCTAGTGCAGCACAGGCCTGTGAGAAACTATGCCTCACATTGTAAAACTGTGAAGATTTATTTGGTAAAACCTGACAGCTGGGGATAAGAGCTCACAGTGTGTGATTCACACAATGCAAAGGGACAGCACTGGATGCTTAGCTGGTCTGGCCAGAGGCACACCTCCTGGCTGGGGGACACAGGTTTTATAGCCCTCCCTAGCCCTACCTCCCCGGAATACTCTAGTTGGTGGCTCGTTGTCTCCAGGGTCTTCTTGTTGGTCCAATAGCTGTCTTTCAGTTGCCCCTTTATGCTGATGTCCTGGGTTGAAGTGTATTCTATCACCATCTTCATCAGCTGTTGAAACCAGGTGGAGCAGCTCCCCCTGCCTCCTCCCTCTGGACTATCTCCTGTTAATGGCCCATCAGTGCCTTATCTCAGAACTCACCATCCCACTGTGAGATGCTCCACCCAGAGGGAGGAACCAAGCATTCCCTCCTGGATATAAGCTCAGATTCTGAACACCACAGCAGCCCTTACCCACTGGAGTCCCAGAGGACAAGAGCTGCCGTTCGACCTTCAGGTGAAGACCAGATCATTTTACTACAGGATCACTGCTTCAAAAGGACCACTTCCTCTGGACTGCTGCCACCCCCCAACTAGCAGGGTGTCCTGTTGTGTTCTGACTGTCAGTGTTCTTATACAACTGCATTTATTTCTTTTTTAAAATTTTCCTATTAAATTATTATTCTGACTGCCGATCTCCCACTGGTTTGATTTCAAACTAGTTCCACTGAATAGGTTGAAGATGTTAATACCCACTTTCTTCCCCTCCTTTAACAAGAACTTTTAACATAATATACAACTATCAATCAAGGTACATAACAATTATAACAGTTCATTAACATACAACAATTATCTCGTAATGATAACAATTAACAACATACAACAATTAACTCACCCTTTCCAAAAACCAACTCCTTAACTGTATCTATAACAGACCTCAACATGTTAGATCAGCCCTACATGTTCTCTGAAAATAAGCCACTGCTATATTTCATTGTCAGGAAAGAGCAAAAAGTTTAAGAAGACATAAACTTAGCAAAATGCTCTTAACAAAACTGATCTGGACTGCACTTAGAGTCACACTACCTCATTACAGCTTATTCCTCTGTTAATCAGAGAAATAATTTGCAGGTATAATTACAGTTAAAATACATGGAATTTTGAAAATATATTTTTTCTCCTTTATCACAATCTCTCATTTTCTTTGGAACTGTTTGCTAGTAAGCCCATGAAGAGACGGGTTAGCTGAAAACAAATTTAAATTTTTTTAGTGGGAAAAACCCCATAAAATTAATAATCTTTGAGATCATTTAAAAATGATGGATCATAATTTTTAAAAATTATTACCTTCCACAGGACATAACATTCCTTTCAGTAAAGCTCTGTGCAGGAGATACAGATATCTGAATTTTATTCTATTCTTGTCTTAATATTTGCTTTAGAGGTATTTACTTTCATGTTTCTACTTCTTCTGGCCTATAGACCTTAGCACAAGGCCTCCTACAGACATTAGGCATTAGTTCAAAACTAAACATATTGTATGTGAAAGCCATCAGAAAACCAGAAAATGTCCCATCCAAACAAACAATTTCTGCCCTTCTCAAATTCCTCCAAACAAAAACCACCCCATCCACCCAAATTATTCTTGTCCTTCCCAGGTTCCCCTGGTACCACAGCTCTTCCCAGTTTAGCAGAGGTGTCTCTTGGGTAGCTATCCTTGAGTCTGACAGCAAAGCCACCCCTGCCCAGTCCGGCACTAAACCATCTCCCCCGAGTGCCACATCCACACATCTCTTACAAATCTCCAGGGATGATGACTCAAACACTTCCAGGGACAGCCTGTTCCAGTGCTTGACAACCCTTTCAGAGTTTTCCCTAGAACCCAGTCTAAACCTGCCCTGAAGCAATTTAAGGGTATTTCCTCACAACCAATCTTAACTGGGAGGAGAGACTGACCCTCACTTGCTACACCCTCCTTTCAGGCGGCTGTAGAGAGTGACAAAGTCTTCCCTGAGCCTCCTTTTCTCCAGGCTCATCCTCCCCAACTCCCTCAGCCACCCCTCACACTTGTGTTCCAGACCCTTCCCCAGCTCTGTTGCCTTCTCTGGACTCACTCCAGCACCTCAGGGTCCTTCTTGTGAGTGAGGAGTGTGGAGCAATTCTTCACTACCAGGCACATTTGGTATCCTATGATTCTTAATCTCCTGTTAAGAAACACAGCTCTATTAACCTGATTCTATTCTAGAGAGAAATAATTTCCTTGAAATAATAAATATGGGAGAGCAGCAAGTTTTCTCTGTTTCCTCTGGGAATTTGCAGTTTTGTAGCCTGACCTTGTTTACAATTCGACTCTGTTCACATTGATTCATGCTTTGCATTTAAATCTCTTCCTGCGTTAGCTGTAACTTACATAATGTATCTATATGCTGTGTTTCTACTCTCACATTGGAAATACAAACTCCTTTGGACAGGGATTAGATCCTCAGTAGGTGTTTTTATGCTACCTGGCACGCAGGAGTTCCAGTATCATTCCTCAGCAGAACAAATGAACACCTCCCTTAGTGAAAATGCATGTCCTAACCTTTCACAGCTATTTATAGCTGACCTCTTGCACTGTTCTGCCTCTGCTTGTAATAGCTCTCTACTCTTGCTCTCTCCAACATTTCCATACATCCCAAAGGCCTGATGGATCCAGGCTGCTGGGAGCTGCACATTCCTGCAGTAACCTTTGGGAGAGGGAGCTGCTGTGCCTCACAACAGCCATGCAAACTGCAGCTCCCTTAGAGCTATCCAGCTGTATTTAGTTATGGAGTCCTTCCACGTCCAGGCTACTCATTTGCACAGCTTTTATACAAACTGAACTCTTAGACCTTGAGCTCTCTGAAATTAATGAAGACCTTGCATTTTGGTGTGGGTTTTTTTTTTTTTTGATTGGTGCAGATGGACAGAATTTATGTATTAAAAAAAGCTCAAAGGATTATTCTATTTAAACTAATGATGAGAAAAAAGTTACACTTTATGCAAAACACATGAATATTGTCCAAAACACATAACTGAATATAGAAATACTGATTATTGGCTATACTCAGTGAATATATTAATTTTCTTTTTTGAATATGCTCAATGCTATTTAAAAAAGTATCTGCAAGTTTCAGTCTAGCGAAATCCATAAAGTATTACTTAAATAAGCAATTACATGCTGCAAAACAATTACTAGCATGTGAGCAAATCAAAGAGCTCATGATCAAATGAATAGGTTAAAACCTATTTATTGGAAACATTACTAAATATATAAGGGTATAAAAATATTCTCAAAAACTGAAGTCACTTCACAGGTTCATGAGTAGAAAATTCATGTGAATAATAATAATGTGAATAATAATAATGAATTCTGGCTCAAGTTTTTAAATCTAGGAAATCCATTCCCGTAGTCATATTATTCCAATCACAACACACTGTGTGGATCTCATCTAACAGTGTTGCTGTTTCTTTTACAAAAGGCTCCCACTTTTAATTTTCAATGAGAGGCACAACACAATTTACACTTCAGTGACGTTTCAAAACCCTATGTCTCCCTCCCTCTGACATTTCCCATTCCGCCATCCTCCCTGTGGTATATTCCCTCTTAACCTCAAAGGAACAGCACTTTACACTCCATCTTTTTGAATTCACTTTGCTTGATCTTGAGCAACCAGAGACAGACACAGTATCCCAAGACAAATTCTCACCAACTCTTTGTGCAATTGTGCTTCTTTCCCGGTGAAATCCCCTGCCGAATAGGTAATAAATTTGTCTCTCTCAATCACCCTGTGATCCACTGATACACTTTCTTGTTCCTCTCATTTCCTATGAAAACATTCCCACCGCCGGCAGGAAACTTGTTGTTAATTTCAAGAACACCAACTTTTATCTGGAGATGAAATATAACAATACTGCAACTGTGACACAGCTCAAGGATATCCAATTTAAAGCCAGCAAACAAACACTGAGCCTCTCCTCTCTCACAGTGCTGCTCAATTCACAGTAATGAAGAGAAAAGGCACTAAGGACCCAGTGCTTCAGACTTCTTATTATTCAAGTTAAACTGTAAAATGGAAGGGGAAAACGAAGCTAAAGGCTGAGCTGAAGTGCTTACAACAGGGAAAGGTCATGCCACATTTCTCATTATCAATACCAATTACAAAAACCAGTATCACTTGAGAAGTAGAAATGCTTTTAATACAAATACTAGCAATCCAAATTCCATACACCATCACAAATATCGTTTCCCAGCAGCTTCCTACAACTATTTCTGGAGAAGTCGTTATTGCAGTATTGCTCTGCCAGAGCTGTTAGAGGCAGTGTGGGCTGACACATCTGTGACAGGAGGCTGCAGCACCCAGACGTGAGTGACAACCCACAGGCTCACCAGGACTGAAATAGAACGGTGCTGGGCACATATTGCTTCAGATCATACCCCTCGTCTCCCTCCAAGAGTGTGCAGCTCCTCCCAGGGCACCTAAAACACTTTCTTTATTCACCTTCCTACCAAAATTATTCAGACACGACTGTACTCTCCCAGTAAAGGTCACATATTTAAAGAAGTTAAAAACTTAGACCATTTTTTTTTGATATTTTGAACCATCTTTCAGAAAACCTTGAACCAAAAATGCATAATACAAACACCACCACGAATGTGCAATTGCAAAGATGAAATTAAGAAGCAATTTGAATAAGCAAAAATATTGTTGCAGATAAAAGCAAGCCCTAGCTTTTCATCTCTCAAGAGAAAATCAGGATTTTGGTTCTGTGGCCAGATTTAAAATTTAGAATACATAAATTTGAATTGAAATAGCAGCATCTTTTTACTGTCCAAGTAACTGATATGGTCCCTGCTTCAAATCTAAACAGTTACTCTTGTAAAAAGTCTTTTTATGCCTCTCATTCATTTGGATTAGACTTTTCCTATTTATTCAATAATAAATTATTCAAGTATTAAACCATCTTGCTGTTTTTTCATGGCAGTTGTTGGATTGTATTTATTTCACTTGTCTCCTTAAGACACTCTGACACCAAATTCACCATTTTTTAAAATAACTGTCACTGAAATGAGTTAAATAAGGAGATATATACAAGACACATCCTTTACATTACTAAAACCAGTCATGCTTTCATCCTTTCTAGTTTATATTAAACTACAGAGGATGAACTCAATGCAAGACAAGAACATGTTAAGGTTTTGTGACTGTTCTGTTGATTTTCCCTTGAGATAATATTGAGGAGGCAATTATGTATTTCTTCTTTCCTTTCAGATCAGATGCACCTGGAATACACTTATAAATTCTAAACATTAGTAGTTTAGTATTAACATTAGGTAATAAAACGCTGTGTCATTATAGCACACTGAAGAAAACTCTGGTAGTCAGGTTTCAAATAAGGATACTCCTTTTACAAATTCCAGAGCACTGGTAGTAATGAAGAAGCTATCTTTCATAACAGACCATTTCAGCTCCAAATTATTTACTTGCAAGTGAATATAGTTACAAATTTGGCAACTTCTCTGCCAAAACCTTTTAAGTACCAATAGCTCATTCCAGCTGAGATGTACGCATTTATTTTTTGTTCTCAAATATTTATTACTAAATATCCCTCAAACTGCTCTCCTGTAAGGACAGAGGAAAAACATCCACACAAACATCTTTTTATATAACATGATACTAATGGACTTAAGAGTCCCTAGCTGGATCTGCACTCCATCAGTATGATTCCAAGGAACCTTTAAAGTACAGTCCTGGTAACAGCATTTTTGGCAAAATGTGGGTGCGTTCTATCTATTCAGAAAATACACCAAAAGTTTCTACTAATCCACTATGATTTTGTTTCCATATATACATTCTTTCCCTTGGACTGGCTTTTTCCCAGGCCCATTTCATGAAACAATTTGAAGTGTTATTCATACTGGTCAAAAGAAATCAGACTCCTTTTTTTGGATTTTTGGGTGGAATATCCCTGGCATTATCAAAAAATATCTTTAAAAAGCCAATGGGGGACAGTTTGTCCTTGGATAGAGTGTGTAGAGTGTGCAGCTGCAGAGAAAGAGAAAACAATCAATGCTAGCTGATACCAATAGAAATCCCCATTAATAGCAGTTTCATGGCAAGATGTTTGTGACATGGCCATCATTCACTTCCTTGGGGAACAGACTTCAGGATGATGAAGCTGGACAGGAATCCATCTGTCAGAGGGTCAGGTTCAAAGAGAACCACAACAACTCCACACAAACTTCCTTCCAGCACAAGCAATTACAATGCAATCTGGTGAGGCAGAACCCTGGCTGGAGTGTGGCAGCTGAAACCACATAAAAACACTCTGCTATCTTTAAAAGATGTGTACATCCCTTGTTTAACGCATTCACCTTGAACTGTTTATATTTAAGAGGTTGTTTCACATCTCCACAATTCTCAGGTGACATTTCCTATTCACTGCAAGCCTGTTTGTATTTCTGCACCCACAACGTCCAGCACTGCCCTTGAACAATTTTTCATGCTCCCCATTAAAATAGCAATTTTAAAATGACTTTCTACCTTTTCTACAGCAGCAATCCTCAGAAATCTGGAAGCTGAATGTTAACTCCTCTGCAAGGTTTTAAATTTCCTTCTTTGGTTAGGAGTGATTTCCTTTCATCCCTGTTTTTCCCCAGGAGCCCATGAGATAATATCCCCATCTCAGTGCAGGCCAGTGCTGCTGCACCAGCACAGGGAAAGCTGTGCCAGGGCACTGCTGGGGAAAGGGTTTGTAATTAACTGCTACTGCCACAGCTGAGAGGGCACAAAGAAAGCCTTCGTGGGGATCTCAGGAACTCTCCAGCTATCTCATAGTCAAAACCCACTTCTGCTTTCTTTTTATGCTAAGTATGTACTTTCAGAAAAACATTCCACCCCATTTTCTGCACTAGAAAATTGTATTAGTGCAAATAATGGGACAGAATATGAACTCAGGAGGCCATCACAGCTTCCACCATGGTTACAAAACAGCGTTAAGGCTGTTATTGCTGAGATATCCAAGCTTGGATTGAACTTTCTAACACTCAATGTCTATTCAAAAAACAACACAAATCTCTCTGTAAACATGTCTGTGGAAGACATTGTCTCTTTGTGGCCAAACTACTGCTTTCATTTGATACCGAATTCTGCTGCATCCACAGTTGGTAGCAGAATTTATTCTCATCTTCTGTTGATGATTTTTTTCAAATATGCATGATTACATTCTTTTCTTGAAAGAGAGGACAATGAGTAAACAGAATTGAAAGAAGGAATCCAAATCATTGTGCCTGCTGTGTGTTATAAATATTACACATGTACATATGTCTGCATATAAATGCACACATTATGTAGATTTTCTGATGATTAGTCAAGTAACCCAAAATGTACTATGGCCTTCACAAAAAGGGCTTTTGCTGTTACCTTACGCCAGTCCTGGTACACCTCTTTGAGTTGTGACCAGGTTTCTAAAAGTTAGGTACAGCCGAGGAGGGAAATTGCATTGAAATGGTTAGGATGATTCCCATCATTTATTTGACCCAAACACTCTATAAACCTGTCTGGATCATTCATTCTGTTTGCTGGCAGGAGGTTCCAGGTCACTCAGTCATGTCTGCAAACCCAAATGGGCCCAATTCTAAATGTTTGTCAAGATTGGTTTACAGAAGCTGAGGTTTCCCTGCACCTCAGAGAACTACTAAAGCACAAATATTCATGCCTTTTCATTATCTTTTTAAGTGCAGAAGTTTACATTTGAATTTCCTGTATGGGAATCTATAGAAAGCCTGAACCAAAAAGCTTTTTTATTGCCTGTAAAATTAAAAATGAGAGGCAAATTGAAGCACAGATCAAATGAATACTCATCTTTATAAGCAAATTACAATGATTAATTTTGAAAATATAATTTTAAAGCCAGAATTTAGTGCTGTATATTTTTTAAAAGATAACTGACACAAGGAAAAATTCAAAATCTAAGTGTTAGAAGATTTTAGTCATTTTTATGTCCACTATTAAATTCAAGTGGTTTCCTAAAACTCAAGAAAATTTCTTTCCTGCAGATAACATTTTAAAGTATTAGAGGATTTTGTACTGTTTACCCAAATCACTTGGTAGTGCTCTTTTCAGTACCTCTAGGTACCCATATAAATCTTATATACCCATATTCTCTATTTTAATCCCTGTACTCAAGTTAAATGTCAAGATTAAAGGCAGATCTTAAGCCCACACGTAATCTCCTTTACAACGTGGGTGGGCAGCCACTAATCAGACATATTCCTAAATCTTCTTAGAAATCAGGATTTAAATACCTCAACTCTAATCTTGAGCAAAGGCTGAAAACCAGAGTGCACCCTCATAAGTGCTCATAGGCTCCAAGTCAACCAAAACCTACATGACCATATGAGCCCAGCATTAAATGTGAACTAAAATCACTGGTTTGTTCTGTAGCCAACTCCTATTATTCAGGTTCTCACATGAAATTTAAAATAACAAAGCTTTTGCTGCATCTCCAGTACTTCAAACACATTCTGAAGAGGGCTGGGTGTTATTTTGGTCATTCTAAGGCCCTGCAGGTCCTGTTAGGCTTCATGGAAAGACTCTCTGTATCCAGTTCAGATGTCTCTAGAAAATTGCCTGAAAGAATTTATCTCCTTGTCATTTTACATGGAAAAAACTACAAACTGCTATTAGACCATTGCTACTAAATAGATGCCTGGAAGCTGCAAAACATCCTCCCAAAGAACAGAGTCACTAAGGTTACAGCTAAGGTTAGAGTGAAATCAGTTCCAAGTAATAAGAAAAGGTGCTCTGATTCCTATGAAACATTAAAGACTGGAGCAACACTCAAAAATTAAATATTCAAAATAAATATAAAATAAATAAAGGCAGAAGAATGTTTTAAGTGTTTAAACAGGTAAATTTCTTAAAAGGTAAAAGCACTTCTGTTTATTTTCATAAAACCATAGAAAGGTGTCATTGAAAAAAATATAAATAAAATATTGCAGGAGAAGTCAAAGTCCCTGGTCACGTTTGGAGTGGAAGCTTAATGCAATTCAAACTGGAAACATCACTTCTCAAAAATAGTACTGAAAGATTTTCCTTATGTTACCAAATAAATGACAAGGGTTCTCATAGCTAAAAACCAGTATTAGGATTTATTTCAGTATACTGCAAAACAAAAATAAAGACCTAAACCTTTTTGTCTTTCACTGACAATTTTCACTCTAAGGGTAACCAAGCCCTGAATTCTGGAATGAACCAGGGCAATGTGCCCAGGCCAAGCCAACCCCCCTGAGCAGGTTTTCAAACAGAAGCATTTCAGTCTCAATGAGGGCACTGCTCTGCACTGGCTACAGAACTGCAGTTAATGAAATTGACTTCTTGTGTCTCAGGACCTGTTCTCCACATCTTTTTCCACAGACAAGCTCCTCTCTTGCTGTTTGTCCAAAGACCTGTCACCCTTCAGATCTGACACAAACAACATCGTTCTTTAGCGGGCTGAGAGTTTATCTGAAGATGGGTTTTTGTAAGGGCTTTTTTTCAAGTCAGTTCATAAGTAATTTATTTATACATTCTATACCCCAATTACCAGAGCAGTGTGCAACCTTGACAGCTCCCCTGAACAACTCTAATTACACCACAGGTAGAGCCCCTGCATTTACTACCAAACCTTTATGTGGGGGCTCCTGTCTATCCTTCATCAGCAAGACTTCCACTGTCCTGCCTGAAACTTCTGTTTCAGCTTCCCTTGATTAAATCCTTTCTTGTCCAGTCTCCCCTCCCACCTCCACCTCTCTTGGCCAAGGTTGCTGCTGTGCTCATTTTCTCCAGACTGGACTCTGCAACCATGTGTTCTCTCTCCTGCACTGCTCAGCCAAAAGGCAAAAATGAGTTTCCCAAGGCTTTTGAGGTTACCACAATACATCTGATATCACATTTTTTCTAAGAGATTACATTTTCTTGCAGGTGCCATGACGAACTCTTACATTCTAACTGCAGATAATTACATTAGACATAATATTCTGGCAAGCTTACTTTCTGCAATAGGCGTGACAAGCTCCTTGAGTTACATTGGAGGGAGACCACACACATGACAGCAAGTGAACACAGCTGTTTTTTTTGACCTTCAATTTCCAATAATAGTTCCTAACACAGAGGACTTCCTGAGAACAGCTGTTGTTGTTCCACTGCTTTGCCTCTTCAGGTTTAATGGGGTGTTCATGGAATCTTGGAAGAAAGGCTTTGCTCAAAAAAAAATTCCACATCTTCTCTCATTAAACAAGGGAACTTCTCATCAAAGTAAAAGTCAGTCATAGCCTATGTTTATGACAAAATTTTGGTACTAGGACTTCTTCCCTCAGGCAAAGCAAGGCATTCACTGCCAGAGCCAGCTGCCTGTTTTGTAGATGAATTCCAACAAAACCAGGAATGGTTAGAATAGAAAACCTTGTAGTAAGCAGCAGTATTTCACATATCTTTGATAAGCAAATGTCTTGAGTACAGACAGTAAACACTGTTTTCCTGCATGGCTTATTTCTTTAAACAAAAGGAAAATGCGACCCAAATGAATTCTAAAACACCAGGAGTCCAAAACACCTTGGACTTGGAACAAAGGCCTGAAAGTCTGTGTCTCCAGTGAACTCTCTCTTTCAGAGTCTGGAGGCTGGGAGTATTTTCTCTGTGTTCTTGAAAGCTTTTATCTTAAGCTGTAAGGAAAATCTTTCCTGTTTGCTGCACCAACTGCAGTTTGGGTGGCCACATTATCAATGTATTTTTCCTTCTTACTTATAAGCTTTTATTAAGAAGTGTCTGTTGAGCTCAGGGAAAATACTGTTTTATAATCATACATAATAATGTGTGATAAAAATTTAAATAGAAGATATGATAGACTGAATCATGCATGAAGTATGGAATGTAAGATAAAAGCATTTTACTGATTAGCACAAGTATTTCCTGCTTTTGGTCAAGTTTAACAATTCCAATTATATTCAAAGGCTTTGTGTTACACCAAAATTTGCAGGAAACTATTTCTATATAGTTCAAATGAAAACAGTTGCAGATTTCTGGTCTTTCTGCATCTCTGAATAGCTAAAACAAAATATAGAAGTCCTACAGTGCTTTGTATCCAAGGTGAAAGGTTAAATCTAAACCACTTGATTTCCCAACTCTGCTCAATACCTGGATTGCATTAACATCCTTCCAGGAAATGCATAATAAAATCCTACAGTTTTCTACTCACAAATTTAATTTCAACTCTACTCTGAAGGTGTCCATTTTCAGGTAGATAATGAATATGCAAAGTGTTATTTAGATTTCTATTTTCTACCACAGCTAAATCTAATCTGTAACAGATTTATAAGCACTATCCTTTAAAATCCCCATAGTTTTCCTAGTCATGTATATCATTGCTCAGGCTTTACAGGATTTTTTCTCTAGTTCTTGCAAATTAGTATTGCACATGACTGTATCTTAGAACCAGCAATTTCTACGGAATTGAACTGGATTTCAGTACATTTCTTTTTTTTGTTTCACAAAGGCAGACAGCATTCCCTCAACCCCCTGCATCTCACAATCAGGATGAGAGCTATTCAAGCTTGCCTCCTCACTCCTTTGTCTTTAGTGCTGATAATGGAAAATAAGTCTTCCTTTCATCTGCTGTTTGTTACATGTTTTGTTCCAGCATTAGTATTTCTTGTACTCTTCCCTCCCCCCATTTTTTTTTTAATTTCAGCTTGAACAGAACCGTTCATTTAAATTTTGTGCAAAACAAGCACTGCATTTGTTTTGGTAATGAAGTTAAGAGAGCATCCTCTATTAAAAGCTCTGAGTAGCTCCAGGAACCACCAGTGAACAGGCAGAGCAGCACTGTGAGATGAACCTAGCCATGATATGAAATAAAATTTGTAACTCATTAACAGAAATGATTAAGATTAATGTGCATATTTTGGCATATTTGTGAATGTAATTACAGAAAGAAGTTATAAAAATCAAGCTAGAAATTAGAATGGATCATTGAACTAAAATGCAGGGTTTTAACAAGTTGTCTGAAATTAAGATTTTGCTAGAATGAACTCATACATAGTAAAAACTAATCCATGATTAACATAAAGCTTCCATGGTTACAATACCACCCAACAGTACTCACAGCACAAGGAACACCTTTACATTACTCAATTTTTTTGAGCCACAAAAAACATCAGAAAGAGTTGCTAAGGCTTTCCTGCTTTTCAGTCTGGAACTATTGAGGGTTTACAAAAATTATCTACATAATGAAACAAAGCTAGAACTTGATTGTAGTTTGCAAAACATAGGTTGCAGTGGAATTTATCATTTCTTGGAGAGGTTTTTCATGGTAGGTTAGAGAAAGAGTGAAATGGTTTCTTTTTGTTTACGTGCTAAGGGAAACATGATATGCATAATATGCATGAAGGCAGAGTCTTGTGAGTAAACAGGTTTGGTAACTATACTGCAAAATAAGGGTCTGAGGGATTATAGGTTTCTGCTGTTGCTGGAGGAACAGTATATATAGAAAAGAGCACTGTTGTCATACTCGAGGTGAATCTCACATCACTGGAGCATTAACAAATAGTTACACAACATACTTGCAATAGTTGATATTGCAATGACAGGACACAGTTCCAGAGCCATCTCCTTTTTAGACAAAAGGCTTCCCTACCAGCACAGTGCTTTACAGAAACAGCCTCCTTCTGCAGGTAGGTGCTTTGTCTGCAACAGCCACTTTCCAGATCCACTCAGTTCACATCTGCACAGCCTCAGAAGGTACTACTCATTTACTGCTTAGAGGTATTTTGAGAAAAGTTACTCTGGTTTGCTTCTGGAAGAGACAGGAAAAGAATAAAAAGAAGCAACTGGCTTCAAAGCTGTGTAAGCAAGAGCCAACACCTCGTGCAAAGAAGAACATAGCCACTGTGTGATGTGGAAGGGAAATACCCTGAGCCAGGGCTGCTCCTCCTTCTGCAGGTTCAAAGGTGTGTGAAGGTGATCAAATCAGTGCATCTGGGTATGGAGAGAACAAGAAATGCAGGATGGAAGGAACCAGAATAGTTAAGCACTGTCGCCAAAAGTAGCTACTGCAAAGGGAGAAGTGGTAATTAGGGACAGCCATAACCATCGCTAGCTGGAGAAGCCATCAGGCACCCTGGTTACAGCCTAGGCACTAATTACGGTAATGAGCCTGCAGCACATCTCCATCACCACTCAGTGGCAGGATGTGTCTGCTTTGCTCACCCTCGGCCCCTCCGGCAGCGGGCTCAGCCTTGCTCTCAGAATCGCTGCGCTCTGGATCAGCACTGCCTGAGCCAGTGCGAGGCAAGGCACAACCCGAGACTGCACCTCGAGAGCTTTGAAAGAAACTCTGCTCCTGAAGTTCTGTAACAGAATGGACAACTGTCTCACTCAACTAACTGGTGGGGCAAACTCAGCTAAAATTTGAACTCATCAGACCTGTCAAATATTCAAGGTGATCCACTCAACTTAAAATGACTAGCAAGTTCTGCTCATTCATTCTCTGTGAGTCTAGATGGAAACCAAAGTGATGAAATGATGTGTTGATACATTAGGATAGGGGAATGACAGAAGCTCCTCTTAATCAGTGAAGCTTGCTTGTTTCCCTGGAGGAGAATCCCCTTTTAAACCAACTAATAGCTGGTTCTGCCCTCAACAACTACTGCTGCCACTCATCTGCAAAAATCCTTTATCTTTAAGAGTGGACAGCTTTATTAAGCTGTTGTTCTAGCAGAACAGATGCTACTCATTAACTTTACCCAATTATTAATCACATAACACTAGAATGCTTTTCAGATACTCATATTATCCCTTTCAAAGTAAAGACAGCTTTATTACTGACCAGCACAAGATTCAAAACCTTTTCTCCAAAGTTTTTAAGAAAAAGCAAATTGTTTTCATATGAGATAAAGACCATTCTATGCATCCCTGCCTGACATTTTAGGAACTGTCACTTCAGGAACTGCAGTGTAGATCTCCATTTCTTTCAGAACACACTGGGAAAACTCTGGCTGATACAGACTGCCTGCAGCAAGATTAATTACCAACAGAGAAAAGCTGCTGCCGTGCTGCCCCTTCCTTAGACTCCATATTGAGTCTCATAGTTTCATTTAGAAATTTTTATTCTTTTATGGAGCATTCTCCAGGGCTAAGACTTTATTTATCTGAGGAAACATGGGTGCCTTATACTCTCCAATCACACTTTCTCTATAGCTTAGTCTATTAATTATGCAAAATAGAAATAGAAGTTGGCAGATATCGCAATCTTGGTAAATTCTACCTTATGGGGGCTGCTAATCCAGCAGCCTGCTCCGTACAGAAGAAAAAATAACATAGTTTGGGTGATTTTCTTCAAGCTTTCAAGTCCATCCAAAAACATTCTTCTGCACTGCCAGAGTTGCTCTTCCTTGAACTGAACTTGTTACACATCATTATCAAAAACTTTTTGGTGAGATTTATTGTTCTTTGATATAGAGAAGAGACTGAAGAATAATTTGAAGTAGACAATATCACTCCACTCCACACTTTGAGTGATTGGACTGAAAGAAGGCTACCATCAAAAGGCAGAAAAGGCAAGAGCAAATGCTCACAAGCTCTTTGTAACAAGGACAGGATATAGAATAACAAACTGTTAGCAACGATGGATGTGTTTGAAAGTTATAGACTTCCTGACTCAGCACTGGGTCTTTGGACCTCAACACCATAATAAATATCTTGAAATCCAAGGAAGAAGGGAAACCTCCATTAGTTGCATCTTCTCAACTTAAAGCATTAAATGTAACAGCACACACAAAGCAGCACATCCAATTGCAGTACTGACCAATTTCCCACTCAATGCTTTTAAGGAAAAAAACCTATTTCTCCATTATTTTCCTTTTTGTTTGTTTTTCCACTGTACATCCCTGCTTTAACTGCTTCCTCCTTGCTTTGTTTTTTTCCAGTCTCCTCACAGCCCTTTTCCAAGACCCAGCAATGACATCTCCAGGTGAAACTGCTATTACACATGCTGAAGTGAACCAACATACAGCAGTATGGTTCTTTTTTCTTCCATTGGTTAATTGAACTGTTTTTCTAAATACAAGGCTCTTTTATAGCTATAATAACTACAAAGTACTGACCAAAACCAACAGTTACCTCAAAGGAACAGTTTTACTAAGTTACCTCAGAACAGCCAGCGCTAATCTCCCAGAAATTCACATTATATCTCCTGCCACATATCTGCAGTTATTTATAAATAAGTAGTGCTGCAAATGTTTGGAGAAACTACTATTTAATCAATGTGAGAAATTTGGGATTAAAAAGATCTCTGTGAAATCGATAATATGCATATAAAAGACTACATAACTTTGATGTATAAATTAATATAGGGGTGTTACAAATATTTTAAAGCTTACAGAATATAGCAAAGACAAAAAAGGCTAAACTACACTAGTTAAAAGCCAGAGTCACCCAACCAGAGTGAAAATATGGATTTCACACCACTTTGAGATCTCAGTAACTTTTCCTTCAAGCCTCAAACAGACAAACTCTACCCCACCCTCAAACCTGGGGCTGGCAGCTCTGATCATATATTCATGGAGTCTTCTGGCCTGAAGACCCTTCCTAAACTGAGGCAATCTGAGGCCAGCATCCAGCCAGTTCTGAATCATTAACTTTCAACCACACCATAGCAGAATTTGATTTTTTACTAGGACTAACCAGCAAGCACCTATAATAGAACATCACACTTTTGATGCCTGATTATGTGCCAATTAAGGGTTTTAAAAACCCTGACTTAGAGCTCTCTTGAACTTTTAAAACATATAAGCAGTAATTAACATCAGTCCAAGAATCTCTTCAATTTAGGAAACATTGTTAAAGAGTTACTGAATGTTATTCGAGTATAAAGGACAATAAACTGTCTTAAAAGCCAAGGCTGTTTCCAGAAATTTCAGATAAGTTTAAAAAAGTCAGGTAAAACATGATAAGCATCCCACAGGATACCAGCTTCTCTGCAGTTTCTGAATACCAAATATTGCACATGATCATATCTGTGAGAGTGAAAAGAACAGTTTTCCATCCATTCCCCCACCCTTCATCTAATTTCTAAACAGTCTGAGAAGCACAAAACCTTCCACTCTTTCCAGTATCTTGATTTATTGCACTTCAGATAAGAGATTTGACTACTGACAGGAAAGAAGTCATACATCAGGAAGCTCCACATACTCCAGGACTGTCCATCTTCCAAGGATCCAAACCCCCAGTCAGAGATTTTGTCTGAGCCATCCTCAGAAACCCTTGTGCTATCAGGAAGCTGTGGGGGAGCCTGAGGGGTAGAGCCACATGAGGCAAAGATGAAACCCACTTCACAGGCAGAACATTTGGAATGGACATTGGTACCTGCTCTGGGGCTCAACAGGGAAACCACACCAGCATGGCTAAGGTATAAAACACTAACAAATTAAGAGACAATGGTAGAAGGTGGCAAGGAAACATAACAAATCTATTTCAAAAAGCAGGAGAGCCAACTCTTCCTCTCCTGAGCAATGCCTGCCAGCAAAAGCTCTTTGGGCATCTTATCCAAAACAGGGAGCATACTAATGCTCAGCTTAGGAGATCATTAAATTCCAGTTATTTATTGGCTGGCACATCCAAAAGGCAAGTGGTTTATATCCAAATTGTGCATTTCCTGCTCACAGATTCTCTTTTTCCAGACACATTCAGCTGTGCCAAAAATTATCCAAAAAGGGAGGGTAACAAGACCAAATTTCCTGAAGAATTAAGGAGATTAAGGCATTCAATTTTTTAGAATAGCCTTAAATCCTCATTGAACTAGCGACTATTAGGAAATTACTTTTTTAGTACCCATCAGGTCCCTAGTATAATTCTTACACATCTAACATGGAAAATTTGTCCATAAAGCCACTGTTTTTCAGAAACCAACAATAAGGCCACTACAGGATTGTAAAATAAATACATGACCAACTCTAGCCATGAATAAGGTCACAATATTGCTGAAACCCGCAGACACTGAGGATTTGCTTTTTATCCCTGGTTTCAGAGGGAGTAAAAGAAACACACAAATTAAATACAGGGACATTAGGAGGTGCAGGATCTAAAATCACTATGAATTTGTATTACAGCTTTGCTTTGATAACTAAAGAGTACAGTATAGTAGAGGAAGAAATTTCTTGCTTTTCTTTCTCCTTCCTGAGGGAAGTTATTTTGTGAGAGCTGAGTTTGAGGAATCTGGCCTTATCTGAACAAGAACTACAGTACAAGTAGTAGAACATTTTCTAGAAAGTTCTTACATTTCCCTATTAAATTACAACAAATTGTTGCCATCTGGCAATGCCATGCACAGTGCTCATCTGAAAGTTTTACATGAGGACTGAGAATAAGTTTGGAAAACAGTAAGGCAATTTTTTATTTGTTCAGTCTAAAATACTGCATTAGGCAGTCATTTAGGACTGGGCATCTCTCAGTTTGTTAAGGGTTTTCAGTTGTTTTTCTGAAAGATTTTTAGATCTGTACCAAGAGGTTGGTACGTAGAATCATCTGTTATGGCCCAATACTTGGAAAAGACCCTGCCTTGAAGAGACATTGGATTAAACATAATGAAACTTTTGCAGAATTCCAACCCTTATGTTCTCCTAAGGACCTCACTTATATTCATGTTTATATTTGCTGGAGAGCCAGTGCTTTCTCAAGCCATAAACAGGTAAGGGCAGTTCTCCCCAGCTTCTTTTACAGCTACCCAGCTCGCTACAGGTTTATGTGTCACCATACTTTTGCAAAGAGTTTGCTCTGCACAATTATTTCTTCTTTGTGCTTTTTTTATCCCCAGTCAGTGATGTATAGGATTTCTTCAGTGAAACAAATCAACTGCTGTAATCCTGCTGCCATACAGCAAATCAATGTGCAGCAAGGCTTTCTGTGTATCATCTGCTTCGTGGCTTACACAAGGGTGCAAGTGATCATCAAGTGGTGTGAGGACTAGAGCAGGGGTCAGGGGAGATATGTGAGGCAGGTTATTTCCACACTAGAAACAAGAACCCAGTAAATAAAGACACAGAAGTTCACTGAGGTACCTTGCAGTGAAGTTACAATGAGAACTGTGAGATCATTGATCTGTCACTAAAACCAAACCTCACGACAGCATGAAGTTTCATAATACACAGAACTACTGATCCTACTGCACTGTGTCCCAGTTACCCAACAGCACCAGCCCCCATCCCTTCACTGGGCCACAAGAAAGCAGTCCAGCATCAGGCATGGCAGAATCAGCAGGGCCCTGAAGGTGAGCTCAGCACTGTAGGTTCTCTGAGACAAGGTTCTCTGCTTTGCCTGCACTGCACACCCCATTTTACTATTCTGTTCAGGCTGGGTAATTCCTGGCTTTTACCAAGACAAGATTTAACATACTATCATCAGTCTGGAGCTCTTCTTGAGGATCCTGAACCACCACGGTGAGTTTACTGCAAAAGGTTTAGAAGTACAGGCATTATTTGGTTCAGCTCCTTAATATATTTAAAAGCACACCATTAGAACAGCTGGATAGCAGAGATTCTGCTTTTAAGAAAAAATTGTTCTTGCTTTTTGGAAGTTATTTCCATATTACACTCCTTTTTCACTTTTTAACTTTAGTTAAGTTTAGGTTTGGCTTTCATTATATATTTTTATTTCTTAAGAACACTTAATTACACTATCAGCCATTTTATAAACCTCATCTTGAATAGCACCAGAAGTGCAAAATATTGTGTAGCACCCTTGGCAGGAAGGAAGAGGGAAGGTTGAACTTCAGAGAGTTCTATCCTTATATATGAAGCATTCAGTCCTTCTCAATGTGCTAAGCCTGAAGTCTGAGTTATACATATCCTTTTCCACCTTCTCATTTATTTTCTTATTTATATTTAAAAACACGAAAAGGGAAAACCACTGTAATGGCAAAGGAAGTGAAGTTAGGAGCCATTTCACCACCAAGCAAGCACCAATAACCATTGATACACAAAGAAGTATCACAGAATATCATGAGAAGGACAAAAATGTCTCCTAGAATGCTAAAACAGTACATTCTTCTCCATTTAAGAAGAGAAAAAGCACTTCAGTGCAAATCCAAACCACTTTTCTTTCCCTGCAGTAGCAATCCAGTTACAGTAGTATCTTTTATGTGCCAACTACAGACATTTTGCTTCATTTTTTTCATTTTAGATGTTACTCTAACAGAAAAGATGGTAACCCAGCTTTGGGTTGTGATTTATTTTGAGTGATTTTTGTTCTGATATTTTCACAGCTCGGAGTGGAGAATGTGAGCTTAGCCAACAGATAAGTAGAAATACTTTCTACATTTGTATCAGTAGAAGAACACTGACAAAGTTTCTGTGGGTATATGGTCCTTCCTGAACAGTTTAACAAGAAAAAGGGACTTGAAAATGCAGTCTTGTCATATTTGGATGAACTTTCTTAAATAAAGAGTGCAGTTTCCATTAGAATCTAGCACTGTTTCTAGTGAAGAGTTTCCCCAATATTTCCCTGGCAGTTTTACTGCTAAGTGAGCTAAGATTCTCAAAATTATTTCCTCAGTTTAGCATCTAAATTAGAGCCTGTTTTTGCAGGTTGTGTCTTACTGTGACATTACGAATTTCAAATTTAATGTCTCATGTTATTTCCCTATCTCACACTGTTAAAAAGTATCATGCAGCTGTAGATAGCATCAGCTTTGACTAACCAGGAAAGGAGGCAGCACGCTGGATTATCAATATATTCATTCTGTCCTGCTTCACTGAGCACCAACAATAAAAGCACATGGCCCTGAAGAGACTGAGGTACCTCAGCTTCCAGGCAAAAACTGCTTAGCACTTTGTTCCCTCAATCTACCATTAGTTGATTTTCAGGAATCTTTTCTCATCAAATACTGGGGAGCTGACACATCCTAACTCTGGAAAATGCTGATTTTTCCTTGTAGTTTCCTTAGTGGACTTTCTTTAGTCCCCACCTGTGGCACAGAAATGGCTGTCCCACAAAGGCACCTAGAGAACAGCAAGACACTCATACATACACTTGGCCAGGTGTCATCTCTGCTTCAAAAAGTATACTGGATATCTGGTAAGGATTAAATATTAACAATAATATCTTATTCCTTGGCTGGATAAATCTGTTTCAGTCAGAGGAGGAAAGTTCAAGAAGTGAGACAACACCAAGTGCATCGGAGTCAGAGCACAGATTCCTGCAGTCAAGCACAGGGTTTTAGAAGTTCCTTGGGATGTAACAGGTTTGTCTTCCCCAGAAGTTTCACACATAACTCCATTTGCTTGAATCTTAACACAGAATCTACAAATCATTTAGATGCTGTTGAAATTTATCAATGGTATAAATCTGAAAATGGAAGTTTGCCTGGTTTATACCACTCTATGCACTTTTATTGTCTGTATCTGATTGAAAAAGCATTCTATAGCACTCCTCAAATCATATCCTATGCATGAAGCTGTTCTATCAAAAAAACCATAGTAAAGAAAACAGCAAGCTATAATCAGATGAAATAATTTTTCTAAATTGTAGCACTGCCTGAATTTGTGGGAGAAAAGAACCCCCAAAACAATCTGCTACAAAATGCCCCAGCTGACAGTAAATTGGACATATTTTCCCCTCAGAGAAGGGGATCTGAGGGTTCAGTAGTTAGAATAGCATTTCAGTAGGGTAAGCCCCTCTGGTAGGGACCTTGAAACACCCTAGCCCCTCACAGTTATGCAAAGCTACTTTGATAGGAGGGAAAGCTCTAGATCATCTTGGAAATTACACCTGATAAAAGGAGAAGGTACAGCAGGGCTCAGCCCCTAAATCTGAAAGCTATAAATTCTAGGTCCTCTGACTGCAATACCATTGGACAAGAAAACTAAAAGAAATCCTTTCTACCTACTCCAGAGGACATTGAGATTTCTGTTTAGCACTGAACTCTGGTAAGACTTCCTGTGAAATTCTGAAATTTTCACTTAAAAATTTGAGGATGATGACTGAACATAAATACCAGAAATTCCTGAGTAGTTACCTAAAATGCAATGTGTGTCCTCCACTCTGTATTATCTCATTTAACACAAAATGTCTGTTTAAAATCTGGTGCATAGTATAGCACCTCATGAGAGCCCAGAAAGATATGGAGGAAAAGTCTAAATGTATGTTTAGGATATTTACAGATTAATATATTTTTTACTCATACTTCTCCTATTATCTCCTATTATACTAGTTCCCATTCTAAATTCCTTGAGAAGAAAGCTTAAACTAGTGTAAAAATAATTATTTGTTTTAAATAATGGCTATAGAGTAACATTAAATTTTCTTAAATTTACATTCTCCCTTTGACACCTAAAATACTGCCTGGGATAAAGCTTACAGGTCTTTTGGTTAATTAGTTTAATAAACTGTGTCCCTAAAGGCCACAAGCATTAGGGTGGCAACAAAAGTTATGCACTGGCTGTGCTCGTCTGCCCACAGATACCTGGGCCCTGGCAGGGGCTTGGAATGAGATGATATTTAAAGGTCTCTTCCCAACCAAGCCCTTCTGGGGTTCTGTGAAAGTAACTGGAAAACGAAAAGACCACCAAACCATATGAATTTTGCTTGAAGTAATCAGAAATATGCAGAAAATGAAAAGCAATGTAAAAGCCCATCAAAAGGACACCATAAACGATGACAAACATGATTTCCATCACCTCTAAGAATAACATTGATGGCAAAAGATGATGTAAGCAAAATAACATCTTAAATATTTTCCATTTCAGAAAGTTGCTGACTGGGCAAAAGAAGTTCATCTAAGAAATAAAGTCATTAAGGATAGAGGAACTGATTTCAGAAATGAAAATACAACACTGATTTAGTCCACAAGAGGTGGCTGGTATCTAGAACATCTGGTATTTGCCTAACACAAATAGAGGCTAAACAAGACAGCTGCATAAAACTTCAGCTATCCCATTAAGAATCAATAAAAACTTACACAGATGCTTTTTAGTAAGAAAGAATGGAAGAGAGCACTGTAATACTGCTGTGAAATTTCTCCAGCTGTTTCTTTAATTTATACATTTGACAAGATAGTAAAAGGGAGTAATCTATGATGCAAGACTAGTGTGTTACTGGAAGTTATACAAAAACTCTAAGTAATTTCTTCTCCTTCGCCCCTCAAATAAATATTTTGCATCCTGTATGCATTATTTAGTCTCTTAAGCCTTCAAGCCACTGCTTACTGCATCAAGCTCATAAATCATCTCTTCCACATCACCCAGCTACCCTTAGAAAAGTGTAAAAAATAGCCCTTTTTATACAGTATCTCTCTGTGACAATAATTATTTTACCATATAAATATATTTCATCTGAAGACTAATAGGAGTTGAATTTTGTATAGTAGTAGACTAGATCATCAGCCAATAAATGTTTGTGTCTGAACCTGATAGAGCCATTTCACGATGAAAATTAATTCATGAGACAAGCCAAACAAAACCAGACCGTCCCAAAGCAGGTGGTACCACTTTGGGAACGTCATGGCTTTTATTTTCTCGTCTCCTATGAATAAATAGATTAAAAAAGGGTCAGGACCAGCCTCGGGTTTAGCCTGTCAGAGACAATTACAACACACCCTGCATAACATCAAGAAAATTCTTCCTATCCTCCTTTATTTCACCTGTTGTTATCATTGATAAAAGATGACAACATTTGTTATGGTTAACTTTCCAGTCTGAAGCAATTACATTTTCTCTTATCTGCAATGTATTGTAGGAAATAGTAATCACTTTCATTCACATCAGGCTTTCTGGAGGAGGGCTGATCCTTCTGATGACAGAGCACCACAAAACATAGCAGTTTGTGGCTGAAAGTGCCAATGGAAAAATAATTACACAGTGTTGAGGAGAAAAAGTTCAGCAAACAATCTACCTCCCAATAGCCCTCAGCTCTAAGTTTAAAAAGGACACTGAAGATTACACAGCAAATTGTATTTCATCACAGAAACACAGAATGGTTTGGGCTGATGGACATCATCTAATCATTATTATTTATAGAGGTGTCCAAATCCAGTGATCAGAAGGGGTGGCACAAGTAGGATGTTACTGATGAAAATGGCTTTGTTCACCTCAAAAGCCAAAAGGCTTTACTCTCACTCACTGCTCTTCAAAGAATATAAAAACTGTTACTGTGTATATCATTAATTATCACGTACTGGGCATTTTTCACATAAAACTGCATGCAGCTGGACACGTGGTGTAAAATCTATATGAGCACTGACATGTCTTAGTACTTATGCATTAGCTGTTCCCTGTGACACCTATAGGCACAAATGAAATGTGTGAGGAAAACCAGACATGGGGACAGAGGCCAAAGAACAGCCTGACTGCAGGCAGTGCCACTAATGTAGGAGAGAAGAGGCAACTGGTGCTATAGACCTCTCCTCATAGAAATGACAGATACCAACATGAACTCCAATTCCCAATGAAAAAGAACCTTGGGAAAGACAAAATCTTGCTAAAGGAATGTAGAAATCAGCAGCATACATTGATTTAAGGCAGGGCACAAGTGGTAAGAAAAGAATTGTTAAATCTACAGGCTGCTTAGAGAAAGTTATTTGCCATTTTATGGCAGCAGAAAAAGAAGCAAGACTGTATTATTCAAAACTCTTGCTGGACTCCTCAGCTCCTAAACATTTTGGTACAAATGTAAAATGAGAAGGGAAAAGTAGCTAACACACAAGGCACACTTCTGATTTTCACTAAACAGGGAATTATCATCTCCATCAACTACTTTGGAACTATCACAGAACTGGAGCAGTGCTACAATACTAAAGACTAAAGGAAAATAAACTTACTGCCTTTACCACTGCATTTATATTCACGACCTTTTCTTTTTAAATTTTAAAATAAGGACTTTGACATGGATATCAAATATTGTTATGCACTGTGGCACATGACAGAGCTTTTCATTTAGGCTGAGTTGTTTGAGTTTGGTGTGTTTTTTAAAACTTTCCCTGTCTAATTTTATCTGAGTCAAATAAATAGAGATGAACTTTAATACAAAGGCAAAGGACATCTCTTATCTGGTGTGACAAGCTGAACCACCTCCAGGGTGTCCATCTACTGAGGAAGTCATATTCTATCTTTTCCAATCCAGTTTCCAGAAGTGACAACCCTCCCCAGAAGACATTCATGCACTTGAGCAGACTGTTGGTCTTGCCATGGCAAAATCTGGTCAAATGACTCTTTCTCCTGGCTTACATGAGCCAGGACTATGGAATCAGGTCCTGAAACTCCACTTTCACAGGGTGACAGTCTTCCTGCTGTACAAAGAGATTACTTGACCTTTTACTATCTTTATATGTATCTTAATGCCTCCATATAGAAGGATACACACTCATACAAAGGTGTGATCATCCAGCACAGTGAACGCAGCTATTACAGCTTTACAGTGAATATTTATGTGATTTCTCTCATCCTTCAAGATCAGTCATCAGATGTTAATGTCAGATTTCTTTTTTCTGAGTAGCAGCAATATGCAAAATACCAGATTTCCAGTCTCCATGACTTTTGGAAGAAGAGAGTCTTGGCCATTGTGAAGACTTTTTGGCACTATATAGATTCAAAACCCCCAACAAATAAAACCTTAACAAACAAACAAAGAACTAGAGATCAAACCACCAATGAAAAAAGCCAGCCAACCAATGCTTAGGACCACTTGTGTGTTTCATTTTGTGACAGAGCCACAGGATGCCTGGATCCATTCCCAAGGACAGGAGTGTGTTTGTAGGCAGTGGTGGGACAAGCTCTCCTCCTCTGAGAGCAGAGCCTGCAGGAAGGCACTGCCCACTGCACTGCCAAGCCAGCCAGTGTGCTGCCCTGGTGATAGCACAGGGCTCTGTCCGTGGCACCTACAGAATCTCTTGGTTTCCACAAAGCTCAGGGAAGGTGCTGTCCTACAGGGCATCTTCCTGCACGGATCTCTCCTGCTACCTATTCCGCTGCAGGCACTGTAACTGCACATATATTAAATGTGGTATCTCATTTCTTACTGTGCTCCTCTTAATAGAGCCTGAGACAACAGACAACACTTCCTACATGTTTTAGCTTCATTCTCAATGTTTTCTGTCATTCTCAGCTACACATTTCTTCATTGTGAGTAGACCTGTCAGATGCTGCTAAAGAACCTAGCACAGATGCATTGTCTCATGTGAGTCTGTAAAAGCTGCCTTCCTTTGGGAAAGAGGCTTCCTGTAGATGGTAGAGAACAAACTTGGGTTTAACATTGTGGTGGCACTGAAATATGTGATTACAAAAATAAAAACTGGAATTCAAGCATGACTTCTATTTGAAGATCGAGGAAAAAACAGCAGGAAAAAACAGAATTATTTATACACTCTATAGTATTTTTTAATCTTCTTCCTTGATTAAATATTGTTTTATCTATGCTTTAACTTTTGGAAACAAAAGCAACATATCCTCCTTTGCTAGACTGGAGACTGTCTTGTTAAATAGCATAACCATATTAACAGAATGCCTGCTGATACATGATTCAGACCATCCATTTCAAAATCACCAGCCCTGCTTTCATTTATTATCCTCACAGCTTTGCTGCTAACAAAAGACAAGTATGCAAGCTTAAAACCAGACTGCTGCCCTGCACTAACAGAGCCAAATAACAGCTCTGACTGCTGGACTGCCTATACAAGCAGTCACTGCAGTGTCACACAGCACACAGGCTAATTAAAGCAGTGGTTTTTCCCTTTTTGCAAAGTGGGAGGGGGACAACAATGATGCAAGTAGAAAGAGCTTTATTCTAAAAATGACCTCGCAGTGGTATTTCTCCTAACAGACCACTATTTGCATTATTGATTTTTCCAAAAGTTACCAGCTGGTGGTCACCTTGACTAAATGTCAGACTCTTTAAAATGCCATTTACAAAGAGGCCTGGCTTTCAATTATGTGTGCAGATGAACAAAAGGTTCGTGGAATCATCTGAAGTAAATCATGACCCTGCCTTAACTCTGACTGGTGTGATTATATAAATCCAGTGGGTTTTAGTATCAGGACAATACACAGGAATTCACATTTGCCTTATATATCTAAAGATTCCTCATTGGCGAAGCAGAGATATAGAGCTCAGAGAGAACTGGAACTCAGCAGAGGAGCAGCAAGGCTCAGGTTTCTGTCCCAGTTCTAGCACAAGCCACCTCCAAGCAGCCCCTGTCCTTCCCACCTGACCCAGCTGGACTCTCAACACCCCTTCAGCCAAATAAATTTCTGCTTTCCCTGAAGCTTGTGCTTGAGAGCCCTTCTGCCCACATGGCACAGCTGGAGGATGGTCAGATCAGCAGTTCTGCCACGTCTCCAAAACCTGAGAAACCCGAAAAAAATAATATTTGTGTTGCTTCATTACTTGATCAGCATTAGTAAGTCCAATCTCTCTCACAAGTTTGCATAACTGCTAGAAAATTCAGCTGTCTGCAACCCAATTTTCTGGGAGAGTGAAAAAGCTATAAATAGTTACTCTTCTCAGTAAAATAAAGAACAAATGATTATTTATCCTAAAGCACTGCACATCGACAATTTTCTCGGCTACTTTTGCCTTAGCACATCACAGACAGCTTGCAAGACTCAAGTTAGGAAGATCTGGGGCCAGAGTATGATCACTTTGGATGTGTAAAGGGGTCTGAAATTATCCTGCAAGACAGGGTGGAGTCCTCCAGTCAGACACTGTGGGCGCAGACAGCATCCAACGCAGGGGTGATTCAGCAGCCAGCTCTGAGAAAGCCACGAGCTGGGACAGCACAGCCACCTCCTCCCTGCACCACTTGGAATACTCTCAGGACTGCTCAAAACTGATGGAACACCAATATTTTGGGTGAAAGGACCTAGGGCTTAGAGCCTAAAACAGGCTTACAATCTAGAATACTCACTTTCACTGTGCTTTTTTGGTAACTGGACTATTAACAGAGTACTCCTACCAGATACATTTTAATTCCTGTATGTTATGTCCAAATATTTGACTCTTATGAACTCTTCCCAAAGCTAGTAATTCAAGAAAATTAGCATGATACCCAAAAATTTACGTGCTACATTTTTGTTACAATGCTGCACAAACACTTTCTGAGCTAAGTCCATGCTGGAATGCCTTTTCTGGTGCAGGAAGAAGTGTATTTAATACTGATTTACTATTGGCTGATCGATCTCAGAATCTTCTGGAATTTCTAGTGTTACCTTAAAAACAGCTTGGCTATTTTATCTAGAGTACTTTTTTAATGCTGTAGCTGGTCCTCATTAAATTTTTGCAGTATTTTTAGTTACCATGGAGCCTACAGTTCATGTACAGCTTGTTTACTATTTAATTTACTACCATTTAAATTTAAAATAGTCCAAAATAGACAAAAAACAGAAGTTTCCAAAATTTGAGACTTGAATCCAGGATTTTTGACTCACATCCACTAATAGTAAAAAATAATATCCCACTTCAATTAAAAAGTTTGCTCTCCTTCTTGATGTAAGCACTAAATTACAAAACTATGTAACAGAAATGTGTAATGCAAGGTTCTGCCACAGCAAAAGTATGATTTTTGTGACATTACTGCATTTTTAAAATTCTAATTAAAGTGCAGTACTCTACATATATAGTAGATTTCCTTGTGTTAACTATTCTTTACATTAATAACAGCATCCAGAGCCTGGTACCGTAAAAACCTTTGATTTCATGTCACATAATCACATTTTTCTTAGTGATAAAAAATAGAACTCTGTGCATAAAGATTGGTGCTAATTTGCAATTATGAACCTTGGATGTCTAAAAGCTGTGCCCTTTCAAATAGTCTGTCCCAAGAGGAAGAGGATAAGAATCATGAGGCACATTTATGGCTTATAAATGGCACACAGTATAAAAGAAATAGGGAAGGTACTCTTGTAACACACCAGCAAAAATTGTTGCCAGCCAAATATGTTTCCTCATCTTTCTCTGAGAAACTCTGTAGTGACAAGTCACCAAAGATGAGCACTCTGACACATCCTGATCCGAATTTGTTGTCAGGGCATATACTTTTACTAAGTGACACTCGCGTTCAACACCTCTCTCCAGTGTGTGCTCACCTACCCTACTCTAATGCTGAAGACTGATCACAGTTTCCAATTCCAAACACAATTAAATTAATGCTTAGGAGTTTAAAGCCCATGGTGAGTGGTGTGGCACCCAGGACAACAATCACAAGACACAACAAATGTTGTGTGTCAGTGGGTGATGGAAGAGACAGGGCAGCCTGCTCGGATGCAATAAGCTGATTTTATTGATTCAGAGCCGAGTATTTATACCTTTTCAGCAGTAACTAAAAATAAATACTTATATAAGCAGAAATTACTATAACAACCATATCTATGTTTTTAATAATATTGCAAAACTAAGAGCTAGCACTAACCAGCACAGGTACACACCAGACATGCTTTTCTCTTATGCCAGCTATTTTGTGGTAGGCCGCACTGCCTGCCATGGTTTGTGGCCTGGCAGAGTTACCACGTCCACCTCTGACATGAGTTTAGCAGTGCTCTCACTTCTGCTTTCTAGCTGTACCTCCACTAATAAACACAGACCCCTTACTTATTCTCACCTCAAGTCCCTCTCTTCCCCAGGCATTTGCAGAGGGAATAGTCTCTTTCAAAAACACATTTCCTCCAGAAGTCCATTTGCATCCAAGCTGCTGCTTGTTAGATTCAGTAGTAAAATTGAAAACAATGGAGCAGAGGTCAACTGCAGAAGGTCTGAGCTTGCATTTCATCCCTCAGAATCTACTGCTAAACTAATTTCTCCCCCTAACATTGCAAGGCAGACTGTAAAATTAAACTTCACAATTGCCTTAAATTAACCTTTTGACTGAAATCTCCAACACCTCCTAGGGCTTGCATCACAAGGTTCAGATCACAGTATTAAACCCCTTTGTTTTGTCATCTTTCCCAGCCCGTTAGTGCAGGAAAAGGAGCTGTTGGAGCCAGATTTCCTTACAACTGGTAAAACAGGTCAGTGAAAGTCCAAGCCATGCCTCTGTGTTATCAGAGCTGATATGGTGGGGAGGTGCTGGCACTTGGCTTCGTTACCCTCAGGGGACAGCAGCACCTGCTGATAGCAACACCCTCACTCCTCTCCCATTGTAGGATTTTGGCCTTAAAAGAAGAACTTAACTTTTTAAAAGCCTCACTAACTTTCCCCAAGTGAAATTCCCCCTAACAAGATGAATAAATTAATCAAATATCTTCCAGAACCCATAATAAGTCAGTCATTCAAACTATGATGAAAATACACCTTCTAAAGAACACTAATTGTTCTATTTAATGACAATAAGTCTGTTAGCTCCTAGTACCAGAAACCCTGATCGCAAATAGACTTTGTTGTGCACGCTGTTTTTTATTTTAAGTAAACGATAAAGAAGAAATTAAAAAATGTATTATCATCAGGAATTTAAGGAATTTAAATTTATGAGGACACACGTGCCCCATCACCATATCCATGTACCAAAGCTGAAAACAGTAAAACAAGGCTGTAAAGAACTCAGTTGTTAGTATCCCACCAACTTTCTAAGTTTTTTACAAATATAAGTTTCAATTTATATATTCCACTTTCAGGTACAGACACGTGTGCAGTTTTTATAGGTTCATTTCACCTGGTAAAGCTGCAAGGAGGAAGAGCAAAGGATGCTTTCTCGTTACATAGTTTTACATTTCACCTCCAATTTTCAAGGAAAATCCCAGTGCAAATAGAGTGAAAGCATAGGCAGTGCTTTGTACTGGAATGTTTTTTCATCCATTGGCATAATATTACTTTATTTGAACTATAATTTATCAACTGACTGGAGGCAAAAAGCCTACTACATGCTTCTCTGTGTCCAGATAAATACCCTCTGAAGGCCACAGGATTCAGATAAGAGGGTTCAGCTTTGAAAACCAAGGCATCAAAGGAACTACTAGCAGAAGATGAGGAACAATGTTCTATATGGCAGCTATATATGCCAAGGACAGTAAACACAAAAAACCTAGAAAAGAGGTACAACATGGGGAAGCAAGCTAGAGAGTGAACGGGCTTGAATAAAGGAGGTAATGCATCAGGGCAAAATATTCCTGAAGTAATATTAAAAAAACCCAAACAATACGATTGAGGACATCAACAGAAAGAAAAGCAGGAGGATAGCTTTGTGGAGTATTCATTTAATCTCTTTAATATAAGGTTTCTAAAGGGGAAAAAAACCATCTCTTGCTTGAAGCACATCCACCACCACTGTTCTGCCTCGAACTTTTACTGAAGCCTGCAACGCTGCCCAATATAAAGAGCAAACATCTAAACCACTGCAAAGCCCCTGTTCCAAAACAGGAAAAAGCTGTGAAGTCTTACCCCAGAACTTGGAAGAACCATCTTGTTCTCAGGTGATTAATCCCATGTACTTTGTCTTCCATTTACCTGAACACAGTGCTCCAGTAATTACAATGTACCCGTGGCAGCACAAGAAATATCTTTCTCCATTCCCATCAAAATTTTAGCTAATGTGCAGTACTAAGAAAAAGTCAAATATTCCTGTGTCCTCCAGCAGCTGTTAAGAGTTAAAGCTACAATTTATGGAGTTAGACTCAGCAGAGCAGCACATCCTTGAGTGTTTCTCTTGAGCAAATGCACCTCTGCTGAAACACTCTCCAGTATCTCCATGGGTGAGAGAAAGCACAACCTCATTTGGTGTCAGAAGGAATCCAAACATCTCAGTTTTCTTTAGCTGACGGATTTCTAATAAAGGTGGTGTCCACTCAGGTCCTGCCTTGTCCCCTGGGGAAGCACCTCCCTTTTAGCATTTTTTTAATATTCTAACTTTATTTGATGCAAATAAAACCTTATTTCCCTTTGAGGGTGGCTCAGATAACCATGCATAGTTACAAATTTACCATTAGAGGGCTTTTTGTCAGGGTTTTTAGTGGTTTGAGAGTTTCTGCAGCTGTGTCACATTCAAAACTCAGTTGTTTGCTATGCCACAATGAAAGACAATTAAAAATAGATGACTCTCAAATTTGGATCCATTTAAATTCTATACAGAATGTAGTTTGACAAGATTGCAGTTCTTTTCTGGCACACTTTTCAAAGCTATTCTAGTAACAGAGTTTACTCAATAAGAAGAAATAACTTTACACAATTATTAGGGAAAACAAATATCAGATAAAACTTGCTTTTGAAAGTTGTCTCCATATAATCAGAAAATAATTTTCAAATTCTTTCAATGTGTACAAATAATTTTGAATTGCAACATCATGTGGTTAGAAAAACCACTGTCAAACAGGAAAAAAATCCCTACTAGGAGACATTCCTGAAAGAAAAATTATATTTTAGCTCTTAAAAGTTTAAAAAAATATATATTTCAGAGAAGACTGATGTAAAGATCAGACATACAGAAAGGTCAGCTCTTCATAAATACATTCTTTTACCAGTTCTAAAGCTTTGTTAGTCCAACACTCTCCTAACACTAAAGCTTCTTAGTTGATTACAGACGTTTTCTGAAAATAGCTCAGGTCCAAACAGCTTTTATCCACCATCAAAATCAATACTAAATCTAATTTAAGAAAGCTCAAGGCAAGAGTTTCTTACCTAATTTGTGCAGATACATTGGAAATTATTAGAAGCCATGACTTTTGATATATGAAGATACACCTGAAACAGTCCACTTTCCTCAGGCCCTTGCCCTTAAAGCACTCCTCTCACAAAAAATAAAACACAAACCAAACCCCAAACATTATAATTTGAAAAAAAAAAATGTCCCCCACACTTTTTATTTTTAATAGACAGTAAGAATGGTTCAGCTTGCTTTTGCTGGAGGGCTCTTTGATGAAGACTTTCTGACAATATATCAGAATTCAGGACCTATGGTGCCTCTCTCTGGAGTGCCTGTGTTTGTCACACCTACCATGGCTAGGAGGATAGAATTTTCTATGCAACTGTGTTGCCACAACGTGATTGGGGTTTGTGTTTCAGAAAGGATTTTGGACTTCTAGGAGAGCACAGAGTGGTTGACCTGCCTGCTATCTGGAGACTGCCAAGGGGGTACCTGGCTAGGAAACCCTGGTGAGAAACACTTCTAGGAAGCTGACCTGCTCTGTCTCATCACTATTAGGCTTACACTGGAGGGAACCATTATAAAGCTTCTTTTCTTCACTAGTTCCTTATGAACACTTTTATGTTTAATTATAAACTCAGAAGTACACAATCCATGTTCCAGCACCAGTTTGTCAATTGGAAAACAACCACAAGCTACAGGGTGTTAAAGTATGGCTGAAAAAGCCATAGAAAACTGGTTGTAAATGAGTTCATGAACTGTAGACATCCCAGGGGCTCCAAGACACCCTGAACCTGAAACCTTCTAAATAGATTTAAAAACTTAAAACCATCTGCTCTTTCCCCCATCCACCACCCTTGAAAACCAAACCATGCCATGAGTGATAAACCATGCCATTAGATACCACAGAGTATTTGATCAGATCCCAACTCAAAATTCACTGCAGTCACTGAAAATTTTCCTGCTGCCTTCTGTAGGTACAAAATTAAGAGACAATGCCAAATGCTGAGTTTCAGCATGACAGGAACTTCCAGCCAGCAATACATACAGAAAAACCACACTCTGAAAGGCTAAACCCATCCAGGAAATTACTTCTTGGGTAATTATCTTTACTTTTATGCAGAAGGGGGCTGTCAGCATCTGATCACTGTAGTCAGTTCAAGCTCATTTACAGGTGCTAATCAGAGCAGATTCAATCTCACCTTTTATAGCTTATTAAATCTTTGAAGGCTTCTTTATAAAAAGTGCTTCATTGCAAAGAACTCAGTACGCTCAATTCCAGTTCATTCAGTAGAAACTGAATGGGTTTAGCAACCTTCAGGAGTCAGTAATTTCTTAGATTTTAAAGCCAGAATAGGCCCTTGTGACCACTTAGTCAGGCCTTCTGCATGCAATTTCACTGCAGTCCTGAGAGAAGCACCTAGAATGCAGGCAATTACTGACAGAATGAGAAGCAGCTGCCCAAGGCAGGCAGCTGGGTGGGTTTTTGGTTATATTTTTTTCCAAAGTTTGCTGCCTAGAAAATATTTTCAGTAATGCTGCAGGGGGGGAGGGTGTGCCTTTATGTGTGTGTGTGTGTCTGTTTGTGAGGGTTTTTCGTTTGTGTTTTTTTAACCCTAACTGCTCATGACAGAAGTACAAATAAAATGCAGTAACACTTTGCTGATTTATAGACAACGACTACTTAACTGAATGCTTAAGATGAAGATCTGAAATTTACCTTGCATTCAATGAGGATCACTCATAAAGTTAGGGTTAGGGGGGTTTTTAGCTATGATGTAAATCCAATTAGGAGCAGCCACATGGAATAATGGGAGAGAAAGATCAGCAAACTGGTTTAACTACATTTAAACTGCTGCTGGATTACTCCTAAAATTTCTGAATGTGTTAATCAATATTAAGTACCTTGTCTGGAGGAGAGCTACTCAATTCAAAACCTACCAATCAATTCACTATCAAAGCAGTTTGATTTATTAACAACACAATCAGCAGCGCAGGCAGGAAATGGCCACAATCAATACCAGGAATAACACACAAACCTCAACTTCACAAGGTATTAGCACACACCTACTAATTTTCTAAGCACCCTTCAAGAACTAATTCCCACAAGCTGCAATCCCAAGTTATAAGTAGTTATGGGCATTCCCCCTCTCTCTCAGAGGAGTGAGTTCCCTACTCCCACACATTCCTTGGAGCTGTGGTTGCTGCAGCCTTCCTCCTGCTGCTGCTGCTCCCTACAATCCCTGATGCACAGGCTGGTGAGAAAGCTAAAAAAGAAAATATTAAAGGCTCCCAGTAAGAATCTCTTAGCAAGTCTTTACACACACATCAAGGACAGCAATCTCCCGCTAATTTTGCATTCCAGCAAATATACCAAGGTAAGAAAGTCATGGGAATAGTTTGAGATTATTATTACTAGAATATCGCTATAAAACATTCAGATAATATAATAAGACAGTATTTCATTCACTAGTGGCATTTTCAAACAAAAATGGGTATTTTTGAAAATAGAAGAGTTGCTGTAAGGTATCAGGCTAAGTTGATTCTGTCAGAGCACTGAAGAAAAAGAAACTAAATAATGGATACTATAATAACATGAGCTCCGTACTTGTTGAAATGGCAGTGAATCAAACTAATCATATTTTTGCAATGACCTTTCCAAATAGATCTGTAAAAATTCTGAGGCACAAAAATTGGTATTGTACATCACATCATCTTACAATATTATGTATGGCAGTGCTATAAGCAGCCAAGCACTAATAATAACTAAGTTTTTGGATCTTCTATCCTGTTCATACTCTCAATGGAACACCTGTTACTTGATATGAACACACTCTCTTAAATACCCATACAAACAGAGGAAGAATTTTCTCAACATCTACAAAGTTGGCAGAATTACTTCATCATCATTGTCCTAAACTACTGAAACTGTCTCTGTGACTGTGAGATAAAGTGAAAACTATTGTCATTTTTAGGTAGTAGAGCATAGTTTTAACATTTAAACTTAAAAGAGCTGTGTAATTACCAATGCCAGTTGAGTCATGATCTTTCACTGCAAGATATTTCATTCTTTGTATAGAACAAAATTTGCAGAGGCACCACAACTGAATTTTATGCAATTTCTGACAATAAAATGTGTTTGGCTTATTGCTGTATGAATAAACCATTTCCCAGAGAAAGCAATATAGTTTCTAAAACATATTGCACAAACTAACCAGCTANCAGGTGAGTGTTTCATTGCCAGCACTGCTTTCAGAACAACGTGCCCAGGTAGAGAGAACAGATCTGCATATGGCAGAGCTCTTTGGTGTCCAACAGTGCCAGCAGGCACTGACAGCCCAGCCATTCCTGAAACAGGGAATCTGTGCTGCCTTTCATGGATGGACAGTTACCTGCAAAGTTCCAATGCTTTTTCACATGATGGGGAAGCCATTTTTCCCAAAACACTCAAGTGGCTGGGAGAACCTCTCTTTGTGGTCACAAATTTTACACCTTGCAGTAAATCACTGTATCACTGTAAATCTTTAATTTCAAGATCCATGGAATTTTCCAGATATTCTATAGAGGTCTGGCCCCTGTGCAGATGCAGTCAGCTTTTTTACAACACAAAATAATTAAAAAATTCAGATTATAAATCCTTTATACTTTCTTGTGTGT
>VZTN01016901.1:38808-51130 GCA_013400515.1 Erpornis zantholeuca | reverse complement strand
ATTACAAAAATTCTACCAGAAGTGCATAATCTAAACAGAATTACTGAAGTCAGTTCTATGATGCAAAGATTGAAAAAAACAAAAAAAAAAATCAATACCAGAATAAACATAGGAAAAAAGAAAAGAGGTACTGAAGAAATAAATCTGCTAACACAAATACTTCATAGAGAGCATATTGTACTTCTATTTACATGTATTTTATATTGTATACCTCAAAACAGAGATGTTTGTATTAGTCTGAAAAAGCAGGTGAGTGTTTCATTGCCAGCACTGCTTTCAGAACAACGTGNTCTATAGAGGTCTGGCCCCTGTGCAGATGCAGTCAGCTTTTTTACAACACAAAATAATTAAAAAATTCAGATTATAAATCCTTTATACTTTCTTGTGTGTGCATATAACATTATTAATATAATTTAAAATATGGACTTTGGGAATGATAGAAAACTCATGATTAAGGTCACAATTAGAGACTAGCATATTAAATAATTAACTTTTTAATAAGTACATAATAAATATTGTCTTTTAAGACTTCATGGGAGGACTTCTGGTTTAGACAACATTTTTTGTTCCAGAATTTAATTAAAGATTTAAAACTCATTCTATTTTGTAAAAAGAGTGATGTAGAAATATATCCGGAGGTGTTCTGAGTGCCTTTAATGAGTTTTATGCTCAAGAGTCCAAAAGAAAATAAACCACAGGTGTTCCTTTCAGAGTTTTATGGCGTCACAAAAGAAATATGAGTCAACCCAAATATCCATACAAGTCTAGTAACCCATCTCCCATAGTGGCTAAAAGAACCATTTTAGCAGTGCCTGCTCTCTTCTATACTCAGATTTTCCACAAACACATGGTGCCTGAAATTCACATTTTCAAATTAACTTTATAGTACTGCAAGGTTAAAAACATGTTTAAAGTTAATGCTACTCTTTGTATCCTCCCTTGGCAGGCAGTCCCATGGCTCTGGACTGCAAAGGCACAGCTATCTTTTCACATTCCTCCTCTTCAAAGCTCTGCAGCCAGAGACCTGAGCACCATGCCTGAAATCTTTATTTGCTAATAATACTTGAAAGGAGAATTTCTGATTAATTCTGTAGGTATCATTCTTTCACTTCCTTGATATAATCACTTACAAATTAATTCTAGGAATAGAACTGAATTCAAAATTAAACCTAGACTGGCTATTATTTCTTTTGACTGGCTCAACTACATCTTATTTTATTCCTGAACAGCCTGTGTTGTGTATAAGACACCCAAGTGCTTCCTTTACCCCATCATATGTTCACTGGATGTTATCCCAACCAAGCAAACAGTTCAAGCATACTATCAGCTGTCACCATTGCCATGTCTTAAGTTTTGCTAACGGCAAAACTAAAAACTATATCCTCACAGCAGAGCAAAAATCTGTATCTTTAATAAAAGTTATTTTAACATTATACATACAGCAATCATTGTACATATAGCAATCATATAGCATTCATTTAATATTTGCAAAAAGCAAATATTATGATATGTATTTATAACATATACACAGATAACTTTCAGAGATTATAAGTCTACTCAAAAGTACTTTCCACAGGAATTTGAATTTATTACAGATTTTCATGCAGAGAAAGAAGAATTAGCCATCTGAGAGCTGGAGATCCTTTTGATCATTTTATTTCTGCTCTACATGCCTATGCTCAAGAGGCATTTTGTACTCATTTATACAGGGAATGAAAGGAACTTCAAAAGCACAGATACGATCTCCTTCAATTGAGGATATTTTACCTGCATTTTGTTTGAAAGTCCAAAAAATATCAATAGCTTCATCTGTACAATCTAATGAGTTCAGGTTTCATGGGTGTCTCATTCCTTTAGAATTGTCGAATGCCTCAATTTCTCATAAAACAGTGTTTAAAACAGACTGGAAAACCATATTGTGCCTTTCAGGTCTTTTTGCCACAAAAAGAGATTAAACTCAGAAGTCCAAATCCCTAACAAGAATTCAAAAAAAGAGTTTCAAAGAGAATTCTACATTTAAATTTAAAATCTACCCCCAACAGCAATGGTGAACTCCATGAAAGGGAGGACAGGGGGAAGAAAAGAAGAATCCCTAGGACAGCCCTAACACAGGAGTTATTGCTAAGCCTTGGGATACTCTAAGTTCCAGCTCAAGGTTTCCTATGCTGCTCTGCCTTTCAAAGAGCAAAATACTCCATGCAAATCAAGACTGATTAGTCCTTAGACAAGATCTTGAACATGGGTCAAGTCTGTGGGTGACATCTTTTTCCTTCCCCTCATTTATGAGGTTTGAACTCTGAAGTGTAATTAGCTCCAATCGTTAATTCCAGAGTTCAGATAAATGAGAAATGAGAAGTGGTGAATTATGATTTTCAGAGAACTGCTAACTGAACTGTGGGCATTACATCACAGTAATCTCACAGATGATATATTATGTGAATATGTGAGTTCAGCAGGGATGTTGAACTGCTATTTCTTCCCTTCAGAAATATTAAATACATTCCATTTTCTGTGTTAGTCTACATATGTAGGATTGAAGAGACATAATTTTTTCTAACAAAAATTAATTACTGGTTATGAAACTGGTCAACTGAAAGAAAATATGGAGGGGGGAGGGGGGAAGAGAAGAATATTTACATACCAAATACCCCCCAAAACATGGAGAAACAAAAACCAAATTTCAATGAGATCATATGAATTTTTGTACTATTTTCCCAAAAGAGCATCATATAAATACTCAGCTTGTCCATCTCTTGTTACTTTCTGTATCAGGCTGTTCCCAGATAACACACCTCAAATCAGCCTCTCAGAAGTTGTTGGTTCAAGCTGCAGGTTATTCATTACATAGAGGGTACACGAGCACAAGTATATCTACCTTGATAGGCTTGTACTCGAGTTTTAAATAAAAGCACATTAGTCAGAAGATAACTTAAAATCTAGTGGCACTTCAGAGGTTTTTTTACTTTTCCTTGAAATGACAAGGCTACAACAAAGGCAAGCCCACTCCTTTACGAGAGGCAAGGTCACCATTTTATCTCCCAGGATGCTGATGGGATCACTGCCTTTATCAGTCTAAAAGTACTACTGGAGCTCAGGATTTTTGCTGGCATCTTAAAAGCTGAAAATATAAAATCTGAAGCATTTAACTCCCTGGTTTCAGGTTCTGCCCAGCTTTCAGTCTCCCTCTATTCCATTTCTTTAAACAGAAATTATGCCTTAGGAATAGTTTGATGGATCTATTCTCTCAAATAAGATCTAATAATAGTTAAGAGAAAAGATGAGGCAATTTACACTCCGTTTACAGACTCTAAATGAGTGTGCTTGCTAAAGCAAATACAAGAGGATGTAAAACCACCAACTCACATAAGAATAGAAAAAGCAGTCAGTGGAAAATGACTTGATAACTGAAGCTCATGAAACAAGTCAAAACCACATCAAACCTATAACATTGAATAAAGTTGGGTAATGAGTGCTTAATTACTTTTGTAGTTAAATGAAGTGTCTTAACAGCATTACCAACTTTCAGACCAGGTGTGGCTGAAATCTTGACAACTGTTGTTATGCTGCTTGAATGAAAAGTTCAGAATTGATTGGTTTAGCTGGTTTTACTTAAGCAAGTTTTCTTGCATGCAGTAAGGGCATCCAGTTTCTCTAGTCACTCTCTATTCATTAAAAACCTCCTTGGATGTTTTTAAGATTTTGGGAATCTTGCATCAGTAGCAGTTTGTTTCTATCGTAATAATGAAAATTACGCATTTGATGAAAATATGGAAATGAAAATGTATGTACACATGTGCCAAAAATCACTGTTATTGCAGAGTCATAACAAGGTCTAACAAACACTGAATCTCAGAAAAATTCCATTTTCTTCCTGAAAGGATGTCAAAATTGCCCACATTTTTCTTAGCAGTTGCAAACCTCACTGAAGTAGAGCTATCTTGTAAAAAAAAGTAATTTCTCTTCTGGTCATCATGCCCTGATTGCTGGGGATGTGCTACATACAGGGCACTTTTGAACTGGTGTTGGGCTTTTATGCTGGGAAGTTTTTCACCAAATACTGAAAGGGATACTCAAAAGAATCAAGCACACTTAAATTAGGTCTGCAAGTTCACTTCCAGAAGAAGCAAAGAAAACTCAGTCCCTTAAGTTCCAGATAACAGGAACCTTGTGAAGGATTGTTCTGAATGTCTATGCAGATGAGCATTCCCAAGGAGATGGGCAAGCCACATATTAGGGCACATATTTCAAAACTTGAATTTGGGAAACTTCTTCCTTGGAATGCATCTTTTGTGGCAAGCAAATACACAAAGGAAGAGGAGAACACTCTTTCCCTTGGAATGTAAAGATGTCTATATGGGACCTTCTCTGAGCCAAAGACAGTTTTGGCAGTAATATTTGAATAAAGAAAATATTCAAGATACTAATCAGCTCTAAATTATTAAAATCTGCCAATTAAAAGTATAATGAATACTGTATGAAATCAATGTAAAATGTATTTATTGGACTTTTATCTAAAGGACTAATCAAGGTCAGTGGTGACAATGTGGAAGTACTCATTGCTTTTTACTCTCCTGCAAAAGGTAATAATTAGTGCTTCCCAAAGAGCTCTAATTGGAACAGTGAAATTTTTTTCTTCTCTTTGAAAAAGGGATTCTGAAATTGTCCACATTTCACCAAAAGCAAGCGATCAGAATAAAGACAATTTTCATTTACTTGACAAATTAGGCTTTTAACTCAACTCCCTCCTTTTTCACAATAATGAATGACTTTCCTGCTCAGTTCATCTGGAATACATCACATTAGGACAGACAGATTACAGTGAAATACAGTGAAAAGGAAGTGAACTGGGAAATTCATGCCAGTATCTCCTTCCTGTGTGTGCTGCCATTAACAATAGTAGCCAGGCAATATCCACAAGTTACTGTCCCAATAAATCAGAAGGTTGAAGACCAGGCAGGCGTTTTTTTCTCATTTCTGTTTAGTTGTGGGGTATTTTTTCTTGCTGCTTGCAGAACATTCACTACATGAAAACACATCAGTGCCAGTTTACACCGATTGTGCTCACAGTGAAGCTGCGTGGTTGTGACCAGGGACTGCACACCTGCAGCCTCCCTGGCTTGTGGAAAAGGCAGGATTCCCTCCTAGCTCCAAAGGCACATGAAAATCTGTTAGTGACAACATCTGTAAGAATGCCAAGTTCAATCAGTCCTGCATACTCCTTGCCTCAGCTGCTGGAGCAAACAGGCAAGATGAGTTCATGCCCTACCTTTTTGCTTATCACGAGGAGTTTATCCACCACTTAGTCCTGATAGCTTCTTGCCAAGTAGCCTCACTTCCAGACAGTTTTAGCAGAGGTTTAAAGGAGGGTTTTTACTTCTTTGCTGTAGATTACTTCCAGTTCAGCTTTACTGAACACTAAGTACCTCCCAGTCACCACATGGTCCAAATTTAAGATTCTATTTCAAGAAAACTAGATTTTTTTCTATCATGTTTCATTTCTTGAAATATACAATTTTCTTTTTTATTTTTTTTCGGAAAGGATGAATAAAACATCAGTTTCATCTCAAAGTTATTCACTTATGGGTAACTGAAGACCACATCAGTGTTATGTATCATTATGTATACCATATGGCTCTCCTACAGAAATGAGCTTTAGGAGTGTAATTATCAACAATGCTTAGTGGCAATATGTTCCATGTAGTTAACAAAAGAATATGATCAGTGATGTGAGAAAAGCATTAAGACTATTTTAGAATATTATGCAGTGTAAGCAAGGCCAGAAAAAACATATATATATATATATACACACATATGTATACATACAAACACACTTGGGTGAAGCACTGAAGGCACATCAAGCACATCAAGTATTTTCCTGTTAAATAAAACATAACTTCCAGTCCAGCATATCAGCTGGAAGCTAGGAAGATGCTATAGAAGCTAAAGAAACCAAAGAACTGATAAATGAATAGAATAATTTTTTAGTAACAGAATTGAAGGTGTGGAAAATTAATTTAACCCCCTCATCCAGTAGGGTCTGCTTAAGGCCTTGAAGACCACACACCTCACTGACTGAATGCAAACATTCATTCCATTCTCAAATTACTTTTTACAAAAAAAGAACAGTAAAAAAAACCTCACAGCATTCATAGATATTAAGTGGTTTTGACATACTGGTATCTAATTTCACTTGTCAGATTGCAGCAAAATACTCAACTACCAAAAAAAGGACAGCTAAACTTTTGGCTTATTAGCAGTTTCTGTAAACAGCAAATAGCATTTTGCATAATAAAGCCTGAATTGCCCAAAACTGCTTTTCTGCATAAAAACTGATACGGAGTCACTGAAAACACAAGAGGTTCCACCAATCAAACAGCAAATGAAAAAATTAGAGAGGAAAACTTTTAAAAGCTGTGTTTTAAACAAAGTTTGTCCTGTCATTTAAGAACATCAAATGAAGTCTGAGGAGCTACATCAAAAGCAACTTCACAGCAATTTCATTCAAGTTTCCGCAAATGTCCATGTTGTGCTTCCCTCACCCTCTATCACCCCTAAAAGGCAGAGTACAAAGAATTACTTCAGGAAGCTGGAAATTGCAGCGTGACAAGGATCCCTTATCACAGCTCAGCCCGTGGTACAGAGCGTTACAGTGATGGATGAGAATTCCCTCTCTGCATTTCCTCCGCTCGCACTCCCAAGGTTTCCTATCAGAGCCGACACAGGCGCAGCTGTGCTTGCTCTGATGGGAGCAGCAGGCACTGAGGCAGTCCCGTGCTAAGGGCACACTCTGGTTTCCACACATACATATGCATTGTTGCACTCACACTTCCTAAGCTTCTCCAGAGTATTTAGATAATAGATGAGTTTACTGTGCAATAGTGACAATTTTTTCCTACTGCACATACTTTTAATCTATTTTTTTAAATGCAATCTAGTTTTCCTTCCTGAAACCTGAGGAAGCAGTAGTCTAACAACCACAGTGACTGGGTGTTCTCCTTCCTCCTCACAGCAGCAGCCAAACACTTGAAGGCTGCTATGTTATGACATTTTACATTTACTCTAGACAACCTATGGATCTAGTTAGAGGTTTTATCTCTGATGAGTCAACTGTTTGCAAAATCAAATTTTTTTGCAAAACAAGTACCCAGTTAGCTATTCCTTCTCGTGCACAAGCACTTCTTTCGATTGAACTATTTCCAACCTCACTTCTTTCCCCATTGATACTTACCTTTTAACAAGGTAATTTTGAATTCTCGGTATATCCCCCAACATTTTCAGCTCTGAAAGGTTCTTTCAGCTCTCCTTTGACTGAAGACTATATATACCATCACTCAAAGCACCCATGGAAAGGAACAGTAGGAACTGAAACACGAGGGGATCTCCACACACTTTCCCATGAAAACATTAGAGTTTCTCCTTACAGTTTTCTGACCAGTTCTGTAGCATTTCATGTCATTTCATTGAGCTGGGTTTTTTTCCCTACACATATTAATGCCAGGCTTCTCCATCCTTTTTTAACAAGAGGACCTTGTGTGCACTCCCTGTAAAATTTGACACCCACATGCCATGCCTGGTATCCACTCACTTGTCATGGCAGTATTTCACATAATTTCTGAATTAAGAATGAGCTGCTGTAAGCAAGTCCACAGAAACCCCAAGAACTCTCACCAAGTTCAATTCTCTAAGTCTGGTGCAGAGCACCCAAAGTGGTTCAAGGCAAGGGATCCAGTGTGGAACAAGTTCCCCTCTTTGGCTGCAGGTTGCACTTCAGCACAAACCTTCAGCTCTACCAGCTGACTTCACGTGGTTCCTGCTTTTCCCTCTGTCATGGGAAATGCATTTTTTACCTCTAATATAATTAACTGGAGAAACTGCAGTTTTCTTTAGTACTCTTTAGGCTCTGAGAAGCCTCTCAAAGGATTTTACTGACCAATTCTAAGAGTTTAAGAGAGTCTGTCATACTGAAATGTATTGTTTTTATTCTGCTATTTTTCCTCCTTCCTATCTCAGACATCACCACTTGCACAGCTGACAGCTGCTCTCTCTTAGTGTTCCTTCACCTTGACATTTTTAACACTTTTTTTTCCTCACTAGTCACAATTAAATCTTCAAGAGTCTATGCCTAAAGTGCTTTTGTCTTCATAGGAAACATCCTCTGATGAACACATTTAAGGAATTTTGTTCTGTTTCAACTCCTCATCAACAAATTTCTGGGCAGTTAAAAATCTCCTACAGCCATCAAGCCCTGCAAATCAAATGGTGGCTCAGGAAAAAAAAAATCAGTCTCTTATGAAGGGAAGTGTTACTTAATAAGTGTTAAGCTTTGAATTCGTGGTGCTTTCCAGTGCATAACAAAACTCATTAAATACAAAAAATTCTTGCTGCTTTCTTGCCATCCCACAAACCCAAAATACATAGCTTTATTCACCTTGAATCTGACTTTTGGTGAACATGCTGCCTCTAAACCTACTGCAGGTTCCTAGATTTTGCCAATTGCTATGGAAAACTTGGAAGAAGGGAGAAATGTAAATTAATGAATTTAATGACAGAATGAAAGTCTTCAAAGGAATTATCAAGAAAATAAAGTAGGCAGTTGTTTCAACACTGAAAACAAATTGGGTTTGTCTGCCTTGGAATTAGTGAAAACATGGACATCTACTGAGTCTGTCATTACTTGGAAACCTGTAAGACAAAACTCCTAAAGCATAAAAAAACCCCACAAGAAACCTCTAAGGTAATATTTTATATTTTGATACCTTCCTTATTATGTGAAGAAAATCAGTTAATAGCATCACTTCTGATGGAACTCCAGAAAAATTTAGCCATTAAAGAGTTTAATATTTCATTAGACTTCATTAGAGAAGGGCAGAAATCAGACCATTATCCTAATGGCCATTTACACAAGGCTGAATTAACTCTCACATAAATTTATATGTGTGTATTCACTTAGTCCAAATTGATTGGACAAACACACTTTCTTATGCAAGGTTTTTCTTCATTTAATGCTAAAGACCTATGGGTAAACTTGTAAAAGGACTAAAGTAAAACTGCATAAAAATAAACTACCAGTATTTCTTAATTTTCAAGGTGCCTAGCTGCACAACATTAAGGGTTGTCGTGCAGAGACAGGAGGTTAAGCAGAACACTTGTCCCATTGTGGCCCAGCCTGGGTTGTGTTCCAGTTTTCCTGGCTGGTCTATCAGAACACTGAGGTCCATTCACACTTCCAGCAAGGAAGAATGTGTTATTTATGAATATTCTCACAGCTCTTCAAGAGGAAACTGCATCTGCTTTGAGGATCTTTTTAGAAGAAGAGGAAAGAGCCACAGAAATACAAATGAGGAATGGTAATGACAAACTGGGCAGGTTGTTTTCCCTGCTGAATTTCCTCATATGCTTTTCCCACAAGCAAATGGGTAGAGGCCAACAGTCACATCTTGTCTCTTGAATAGTACAAAGAGGCAGGAAAGACAACCATGGGGATACTGACTAGTGCTTGGATGGAAAGAAAAGCAGCTTAGAAAATGCAACTCATGCCTCAAAAAATGGGGTAGGACTCTGTTCAGTAAGAAAAATAGAATACAGCTCTCTGTACAGTCAATCAACTGGAGATTCCAGATTGTTTTTTAAAAAAATCTCATTTATAATTGCAAAATTAATTTTACATTCCAATACTATTTTTTTTTAAAGACACTTCATGTCACAACTTTAAAAATTTTAAACATTCTTGTGGCAGAAATTCTTTATACCCAAAGTTTACTCAAGACAACTTTCCCTCTTATTCTTTTTTCCTGTCCTAAAGGATTTTTTCATATCATTACTTAGTAATGTTCTGTGTAAATTTGTATCTAAGCTGTGTAAGCTGTATTTTAAAATGCTGGGCTTATACAATAATCACAGCCCTTTATGGGTCTTAAGTTGAAGCATTATTACGACATCTTCATTACTTTAGGTTTATTTGTGTGACAGAAAATATATTGGCTGGTGCAAGAATGTATTAGAAGTGAGATGAGTATGTGACTCATATGGACATGAGCACAAACAAATGTACCCATGACCTAGTAAGAAAACTAGAAATATTGCTGATTTGCTTATAGCAGGGGATTTCATTGTAGGAGCCAGAATACAAAGGAAAGCTGAGGCAGTAACTGCAAATAATGATCTACTCAGGTTTCCAGGTGTCAGCGCAGTTCTCAATAGTTCTGTAATGGGACTTTCCAGTTTGAAAAGTATAATCTGTTAGAACTCAGAGTGTAGCACCAAATGAAAATTTGTTAGTGCCAGGAGGGAGAGTGTGGGAATTGAAAGTCGTTCATCATTGTAACATTTCAGCACAAACTAAACAGAGATAAAAGGTTCTGTATAGGTCACAGTTCCCAGTACCCCAGCCTTTTTGTTAACTTGTCATACTGGAACGTACAAGGTGCTTACACAGAAATTACAACTTCCAGGGAATAACTAACAACTTTTCCAGAGTTATTTTTACTGTTAAGATATTTTCTACTTATGTCCCCAAGAATATTATTACCTTAAATCCTTCACTGGGCGTAAAATGTTTTTAATATATAAATTGGTGCTTTCTGAAAAAGCTTAACACACTAACTTGAAAAAACCTTATTGAATTAGTTTTCATAGAATGTGTCAAAAGGCCTGAATTTCCTGACAATTGTTAACAAAATGCCCATCTTGCCATCATTTTCACACTCTATATGTTTTGTGCTGAAAAGAAATATAATTTGAAAGGGAACAAGTTGAGAAAGAGCTAATTCTGTGTTAAGTGTCAGTTCAGATAGCCATGGTACCTTTTTACTGCTAAATGTGGAAACATTTGTCACTGCTGGATAACCATCAGGAATGGAGAATGGAACAGCATCAATCATGTGTCTTTCTCAGAACTGGTATGAATATGTAATATGCCATGCAGAGAAATCTCCTGGGAAGTCCAGCATTATATGGCATGAATTAACATCCACTTACTGACTAGACTTTATATCAGCTAATAACAGAGATGAATTTAAGGCACAAGAATCATTTAATGAGCCTCATCAAAATGCACTGAACAAAAAAAAATTCAACAAGTATTACTCCTGACATTAGGATTTCTTATAGAAAGCTCTTATTTAAATTTCTGGGCTAAGAAAAGTTTTACAGATAGCATGGCTATGGGTTTTTTTAAGTTATAATAACTTGATTGTCATTGAGTCTTTTGGGTTCTCATCCTTTGCTGTTTGATAAATACAGAATAAAATACTAATAATTTAATACAAAAGCTTTCTGTATTTCAGCATGTTGAAGATAAAGCATTTAAGAAACAACTTTGCTGGACAAGTCAAGATATGATTGCTTATTCATTCTAGGCAAAGTCAGAAAATAGAACTAAATTATAGAGAAATACAATTATTTAGAATGAGTATCACACACCTAGCCTGTTACATTTTTGGCAAGATTATATAGCACAGGTAATTCATACGACTCATATAGATGGGAGAACCTGATGACATTCACTAACAGCCCTCCTTTTAGAAATTAATCACATCATGATCTTCTGTAGTATTAACAGCTTCCTTATTATCCAGATTTGACCCCGTGTCAGGCTAGGGGTAAAGATCAATGATTAATCTTAATGGTTTAAAAACAGACACTCCACCCCCTAAAATGTCTGCCTGCAAGCCTTATTTTGCATGCTGGCATGGTAGGAGTTTTAAGCACCTTGTTTCACCACGTACATGAGAAATGTTGTGTTCTAAACCTGTGTTTGTCTGTTCATGTTTAACATTGTGCACAAACCAGTTTTGCAATGAAGACTCATGTGCCTCAACTCTTTCCATACAATGAGCCATTCTTTGAACAAAAACAAGCATAAATTCATCTTTTCTACTTTTATTTTTACTTCTCTGAAGTATTTCAGAATATAATTCTGCCTCATTTTTGTGCTACCGTTCACTAAGTACTTATGTAGATTATAATGTCAGCAGGAGCAAATTCAATGTTTAAATGCATTAAAGACTTTTATTTTTTGACATTTGATGCCAACAATTCAAATATTCCTATCCCACAGTTAGCATAACAATTATAGCCCTTTAGGGAAATTAAGGAATCTACAACTTGCTCTACTTTAAGAAAAGATCATCATGTGGAGGACAATAGGTAATTAAAAGTTGCTGTAATAAAAAAAAAAAAAAAGAAAGGGAGTTTCCTGTATTGATCCAAGTTTTAAGTGGGAAAAAGTTGATGTTTTCAAAGATAACAAAGTCTGATATATTTGATTTTCTTATTTATTATGATAGAAATTATAGATGCTTTAAGAGCACTAACTTTTGTC
>VZTN01016901.1:4942-37145 GCA_013400515.1 Erpornis zantholeuca | reverse complement strand
ATTTCTATCCCAGAATTAGAGGTATTTTAAAACCTCACTGAGAAGTAGATCAAGGAGAAAGAAAATATGAGTGAATAGGTACAAATAGGACAAAATTCTCTCCCAAGAATGCTGCTTCCAATAAGCAGGCACAACTTTTGTTCTAATCAAAGTGGAAGTGTTTTATCTAGGGGTGGATTTTAAACTGAATAGCTGGTTTCTAAGATAAAAATCTTTATCCATATCCAAAAGCAAAGTGCAGTTCATTTCAAATGCCAACATGCTGTGATGACAAGGCTCCTGTTCTGTTTTTCTACTTGCTAGCTGTTCTCCAGTTTTATATTCCCCCTCAGTTCTCCCAACGTTTTCATCACAGTTTGGAACATGCGAGCAGCGAGGATCAACCTGGAGCACTTATAGCCTACTACCTTTAAGAGGGCAAAGTGCACACAGGGGCTTACAATGCAAAGGAAATTATTTCACATCTCTCTGCAGCAAAAAGACAGCAAATTGTGCACTAGGGAGCATCATGTGAATGTTTTTCTTGGTCACAGGCACATGCAGCTTTGGGAATTTGTCTGACACCAACACCTCTCATCTTATTACACTGGGTAAGAGAGAAAGGTCCCATAGCCCAACAAGAAAGTGAAATGGATATTGTTACTTAAAAATCATTTAGCATTTATGGTCACTGGTACTGTGCACACTAAGTACAGATAGATTACTCAATAGATTACTTTTGTCACACAACCATGACATTGTTTTGTAATAAGCAAAACCCCAAATTTGGTTATCTATGACTACACATTCTCTTAATCAGAGGAGCTCCCTTCCCTTTCTGAAGGGGTACATCAAACATTAGAAAAAAGGAAGCTAAGAATCATCTGTATCACCTATTCACATTTGTACTCCAAATTAACTACTCTTCTTTTTTTTTTTTTTTTAAATAAGGACTTCAGTGAGTTAAATAAACTGGTACAATGTGTTGGTTGGTTTTGAAGCAAAAGAGCAGGTTGAGAGCTGCAGGCAACAGGATGTGTAAGTTACAAACAGAGAAGAGCTAGAAACAGAGCAGAGCACAGATATCAGCTGCTCAGAGCCTTCCCCTGCCCTAAGAACAAGCTGGTTCAACACCTCATCCACCAAGAGGAGCCTTAAGGAATGCTGAGGTCTCAAAGTGTACAGTGGGACAGCCAAGATCTAGGGCACACCATGCATCACTGCACCTTCAAGTTCAGGCTGCTGTACCTCGAACATAACATTTCTCAGAAGAGATTAAAACACCCACTTTTATCCCCCAGTAGTCTTTGGCACACATAATTCTGCTCCAAGACTGGAGAGCAAATTTCACTTAGCAGTGTTCACACAGTACAGGAATTGAAGTGGCAGAGGAAAACTATTACCACCTTCAGCTCCTCTCAGGACTGTTTAACTCTCCTTACCAGAAACTGGGTGGAGCTCCCAGGCAGAATTTTGCAACAAACCAAAAAGTTCAACTGAACTAACAGAGCTGTTCCAGGGAAATCTAAACATCCAGCTTTGTCAGGTAGAACAAGAACAGACACTGAATCATCGGACACTAATACTGATCATCAGTTACTAATAACTGTAATGATAGACCCAGTCCTTTATTTTCAGATTTCCTTATTTTCTTTAAGACTTCAGTACATCTATAATTTTGAATAATTCCTTATCTTTCCCTCTGACATTCCACTTTGGTTGATTTCTTGGCTATCTACCTGGACCTACTTACTGAAGTAGCAGTAATCTGTACCATTTATAAATACAAACACACATTTATATGTCTATTTTAACTCCCTCTGAAGTAATTTTTCATTGTAACTAGCTTTACAACAGCCATTTAATTTATTTAGTAGTGCCTGTGAGTTAATCAAAAGCTCTTAAAAGTTCAGTGATTACATAGTTAATAATTAAAACCACCTTGCAATAATCACATTTAAAACACATATATGACACTAAGAAGTTAGAACAAGTCTGTGAATTTACACTTTGGTTGTCTTTCGTTGCTGTTGTTGTTGTTGTTTTTTGGGGTTTTTTGTTGGTTTTTTGGGGGTTTTTTTGGCTTTTTTTTTTGTTTTTGAAGGTTGCATTCATGCTGCAAAAACACTGAGAAGTTGATCAGTTTTGGTATATGGCAATGCCACTTATTTTGTGCCACGGCTCATATTAGCACTTCTTGCTTCATCTGCCCACCACTGTCCCAGCAGTTAAGCCAGCAAATTTTAGGAAGTTGTTTCAAGTGTCTTTTCCAAGGTAACACAACATGACTAAGACAATCTGAGACATTAACAGCAATGTGCAAGGACAAGTGTCTCTACTGACTGGGGAACTGTGTCTAGAACCTGTTTATGCTTCTTTTCTCAGCACTTGGGCTGAGACATAGGCCACAGAAATAAGCAAAGCTGCTTCTTTCATGCATTTAAAAAAGATTATTGGTTGGAGATTTCCTGCATTCATTAGGAATTGAATACATTCTGTCCCAGCATGTGAAACATTACAGGAATGCCTTCAAAGTAATTGTTGGGTATCTTGTTCAAAATTTAAAATTCTGCATATAACTAAAGAAATTGTACAGAGATTTTTAAGTGATCTTTCATTTATTCAATATCAAAAAGGTATCAATACCATTTAGTAATTCTTAAACCAAGAAGAGGTCCTCACTAACATCACTGTATCTTTTCTCAACTACCACTAAGAATTACATTAACAGGAAAAATCATCTCAAAAAAACCCCACCATAACTGCAAACAAAGTGTTTCCTTTGTATTTCCTTTTATTCAAACTCCAGAATGAGAGTCTTGATTAAAAGTTTCAGCTGGACAGTACATTTTTTCAAGAGCAACTAATTCAATATTCAGGTAACCTGATTAATATTAAAACCTATGTTAGGCATTTTTGCAGGGGTCCTCACCACTGTTCTAGTCTGTTGTACTCGAGATGGTTGTGCTACAGCTAATAAATACCAACAGCTGGCAACAGTATCAATGGCCATGACTAACTCCTGTCAGAAGGAGAAGGTATTTAGTTTCTATAATCCAGGAATTAGTGAAGCTGAATAAAGTTTGGAAATTCCTCAGATTTTCTAACCCTAGACTTCAGTTTTTAACTCTAAAGTGCTTTCCAGATATATTAAAAAAACTAAACACATGCATATTTTTAAAATCCATCCAAGGCAAGAATCACTTAGCAGTAATTTAAACTTGAGCCCTGAAGTTCATAGTTTTTATTTTCCTTTGTGAAGGGATGAAAATTCTGACAGACTCACTTCTTTATCATTAGAGATTTTGAACATCCAAAACTCAGCAGCCTAGCAGCCAAATAAAGCTGGCTCTGAAAGTGTTTTGAGTGATGCCAGTGGGATGATCTGGATTTTATAAGACTACACAGGAGACCCACACAAAGTTGTGGAGTTTGATGTTTGTTTGGTTTTTGTCTTTAAGGCCTACAATGCAATTTCCTCAGATGCCTGATGAAAAGATAACTAGAGGGAGAAGTTTCACAAAACAAGGGTTTTGGCAGCTTTGCCAGTGTAAGAAATTGTCTTTTCTTATCTGTAGTTACAGATTCTGCAGCACTCTTCCACCTCATCTTGTGCCAATAAAACTGTTTGTAAGGCTCAGTTGAGAAACACATCAGGGTCTGGGGAAAATAAAAAGAAAAGAGGCTATTCTTTATCCACATAGGTACCCTGATCCAGTCCCTGCCAGATCTGCACAAAACACTTGTTTCAGTACACCTGTAAAACATTGTAGAACAGAGGCAGCAACAAACAGGAAAGAACAGCAACTCTGTAAGCCAGAACTGCTCCCTGACTAAACAGCTCCCCTTGCCAAGGCCAGCCAGTGAGGAGCTGTTCAAGAACCAATAAAAAGGGGTTTTGCTAAATTTTTCTTCTTTAACTAGAATAGAATGAAGGGAAACAAATGATCAGTGCATGGAGGCTTCACAAGTCTGCAAAGAATTCTTTTTAATGGCTGCTCCCTACCAGGATTAAAATTCATCTTTAAAATGTAATACTTTCATGATCAGTTCTCACAGAAGTGTTTCCTTACCCAAGAGAAAACCATAAACTTTATTTCCTAAACTGGGTCAGACATTAAGAACAGCCAGACAGCAATTACTGTACCACAGCAAAGGTTTTGGGCTGACCCAGGACTGGAAATGGCAAGCACAGTACAAGGCATTATCAATGAAAGGACATCCAGCTGCTAATTTCAAGCTGCTGGGGAGCCAGAGACAGAATGACACATTTTATTTTACCCGTGGGAAAGAAAAAATAATTTGTTATAGTCAAATATTGTGTCCAGATTTTTCCCTTTTCACTATTCCCTATCATCAGTGATCAGAATTTTTTTTAAACGGTCAGAAGACAATTGCAGAAGCAGTGAGGCAAGAGAGTGCACAGAAAGAGACACTGGCTGATCCAGTCAAGAAAGCAAGCTGCATTTTCAAACAGAACTTTCTGCTCTCAATTTCTTTTCCTCTGCATCAAAACATATTTCTGAGAGAGCTTAAAAGCTTTGTCAGCTAGAGCATGTTGTTATTCAAAAGCAGAATTTTTCATTTTTACAAGTGGAGGGAGCTGAGCACATATAATGAATCCACTGTATCGAGCCACTCCGAGGAAGTCTAGTGCCTCTTAACAAGTCCCTGCCTCTGACTTAATACATGCAAGGCTGAGGGCAACCAAGCTGCGTTAACTGTGGTGTGTGAAGGGATATTTCAGTCCAGAGCAAATCACTGCTACGCTGGGCTGGGTTTTGGTCATGCACAACAAGAGAAGTGGCAATAGCCACCATGGGTTCGTGCAAAGCATGAATGCAGATAAACCAAGTGAGCAGTGCTGGGGACTTGCAGAGCAGCCTGAGGAGGGAAGTCAGAGAAGGTTAACTGGGCTTGGGAGGAGTGGGAGTGTTCAGCCACAGTGGAGGAAAAACAGCACATCAAACCACAGGACATGGCAAAACCAGGGAGAATGGTGACTTAAATGGCTCCCTAGAAACAGAGACTAGGCAGGAANTCCCCAAGATGAAGGTTTACAGTTCTTGGGCCTAGGAGGGTCTGGGTGTCCTTGGAGAGCTGGAGAGGCTTTGTTCTGTCTGTCCTAGTATAAGAGAACAGCACTTAATGAGCTGCAGGAAACTTCAGAGTTACACTGGGCAGTACAGGATTTGGAAAATATAAAAGTTAAAACACGAGGCATAAAGAATACAAGGGCATGGGTTTCTCACTTGGTCACATCAGTAGGGAGGAATGGAGGAGGGCATGCTCATCTCTTCAGAAACATCTCAGACATAATCAACTGCCTCCCAAAGCAGACAGGCAGGTTAGGGGCAGAGTGGGACAGACCAAAGAATTAGCAAAGAACTGCCCCAAGACATTACATGGAAAGGGTCCAGCTTCTCTCATGTCTCACTTTGGCTCCCAGATTTGCAAAATTCAGTGAGTTTTATCTCTTTTTCTGAGGGATGAAAAGCTGCAGACCAAGTTAAATATGAATTCATGTTTTCTCACTCCCTTTTTTTCATAGATCTACACATATCCCCTTGATAGCAGTCCACAGCAGCTATTCCATGACACTGATATTATGTCAGTATTGGCAGAATGAATAAAGGTGGAGGGAAATTCACAGAGGTAGATTGAAGATAGAGCCTTCAAGCACAAGCTGCTACTAAAATAAAATAAAAAAGTCATACTAATGGCTGCATAGAGCAATGGAACTGCACATGTCTGTCTGGAAGCAATCATACAGAGCTCAGCAAGTAGGAGAAAATGAAATGCTGCTCCCTCATGCATTGATTATAGCATTCATATCTGCAGAGACAAAAATCTGACATGAAAGAGAATCCCCAGCCCTATCGTGGCTCTACAGATAGAATAACAACAACCTTTCAGAAGGCTCCGTTTTCTTTGCACATTTTGAAATGAACTCACTCTGCCTTGGAACAAGCCTCTGTTGAATACATGTTCTGATTCTTTAGTTTTCTGTCAGAGTTTTTAGGTCTCCTGTAGGACAAGACTGAATTTCACAGCTATAGGACCACTCCTGGCATCATCAAAACACACAATAAACCCCGCCCCCTCAAAAAACACAAACAGACAAAACCACAAACAGAATCCCCCAACTTTCTCTCAAATGTAAAAACATTTAGCAGGGCAAAGAAAACTGAAGTTGGCATAAATGCATTACTTACACTAAAAAAAAAAACTCTTATAATGCTCTGTACATGCTAGCAGTTATTCCTAATGTACACCTCTATTTTTCTACACTTTCTGCTGGATGACATTGCTACACATACTACACATCATAAAATTAGGACATTCTCCATAAGAGCACCACAAACACAGCTAGAGCAGCTCACAAATGAACCAGGAAACAAGATGGGAAATCTTCTAAAATCTTGGAAGTCAAACTGTCAATGTTTTCCCTCTAAATAACAAGTCTACATTCAACACAAAACTAGGAAGTGAAATATTTGAAGCCCCAGAATGGTTCTGCAATTTACTTCAGTATTTTTCCTCCTCTCTTTCTTAAAACCAAAAATAGCTCTCAGTGTGCCTCAGTCCCCAGGCATGGGCAATGCCCTCTTACAGGAACAGCTTTTTATGCTACATAAGCTGGAACACTGCTGGGAAGGAAAGGAGATGCCAGAACCTGGAGAATCAGCCTGGAATCTCAAAATTATTTCAAATAATCTCAAATTATGTTTGCCTGACTCCTAATGATTTTTGTTCTTGGCCATAGCCCAGAGTCAATTTTTCTGGCAGGAAATAATTTAGTTGCTATATATTACTCAAACTAGATGACCTAATAATAACATCTGGCCTTAAACACAAAAAGCAGGTCTTTGAAAGAGGTCTGACTATTTTTATTAATATTTTGGTAGAATGTTGAAACAGGAAGCTTTAACTTAAAAATTAATTTTCCAGTTGTAAGACTGGTAAAGAAAGGATTATCTTCCTTTTTACAGAGTCCCTGAATTTATGTCCAGGCAGAATATTAAAAGGGAAACTTTTAATAAGAAAAGAAAAAAGCAGCTAAAGATTTTATGGAAAAGCAGCTTTTTCAAGTAATATCTTGGACAAATGAAAATATTTTTCTTTAATTATGAAAGACACACAGAAGTACAAAAGCAGTAGTGTAGAAGACAGACAAACTACTAGCAGTCAAATACCTAGTTACAATTGCACAAATAATCCCTCAAGGAGGTGATAAAAGAACCTTTTTAATTAAAATTAAACAGAGAGAATATATCTGCAAATATTCACAAAGTTTATTTTATTACTTAGGTTAAGGCCTATTAACAGTTGAGAAAACGTATTTTGGTTTTAATTGCCAGAAGAGGAGGTGTGCTGTTATTACTTAAAGCAAAGAGCACTAAACTCAAGATGTGTCACCTTTTGCTGAATTTTTGTATTATTCCCCTCCTCCAAAATTCAATTTATCAAGCATTTAGCAATTAAAGGTCAGTACTTTGTAGATTTTATCTAAAGGTCATATAAAAGTGGGCTTTTTCCTCTGGACACTAGCTAGAAATTGATTCCTCAAAATGGCTTTTCAGTTTTTCCTTCAAAACTTACAAACATTAGCATTTTTGTGAATGCATTCTGTTACTTAGAGCAGCATAAATCTACACAGCCCTACTCACATGCTGTGCTCTTTGCTAAAATTTATATTAGATGTGAAAATTAAATTCTGTGTGCGTCTGTTGCCATGCATCCACGAAGAGCCCGAGCAGCACTCGCAGGCTGGCCATGGCAGTGATTAAACACCCGGGATGGCACTGCCTCTATAAATAGCCAACCATGCTTGTTGTGCAATTGGCCTCCTCCATCACCTGGGGTTAATTACAGCTGGGGGGGCACTCCTGGGTGCCTTGGCAGCACCAGTCTCATACCTGAGCGTGGACATCAGGAATGGTTATTAACTACAGCACTGCATTAATTCTTCCTTGAGTCACGGGCACTGTGCGTTCCCTCAGAGAGTCACATTAAAAAGAAGAAACAACTAAAACACTGTGTAGTCAAGTAATGAATCCAGCAAATGCTCTCACCACTGATGCTGCAAATTGGGTGATGGTGAATGAAGGAGTATTTGTTTCAATGTATTATTAAAGATCAGATCGAATTCAGCACGGTTAAAGGGAGCTTTCATGGGGTTTGGTGCTGACCTAACCTTTGTGCACAGGTGAGTTTGCACAGCCAGGGCTCTCCATGTGACAGCAGGCAGAGGCTGGCAGGAAGCACTGCAGCTACACCAGTGGGCCTGGCAGCACAGGTATCCACACTCCCTGATGGAAACATGGGAATGAGTGTGCTGAAGGGAAAGGGCAATTCATCAATAGAGTTAGAGGAGCTTCATAACCTTGGGGGTGTGGGCAGGGAACCAACAAGAGCAAAACACACGTTCTCAAGAAGCCACGTTGGAATAATTCTTGGTTTGGCACAGCATAAGGCACAGCTCCAAACATACACACATGAGTGTCTGCAGATACTCCTTAGGCAAACCTAAGTTCCTGTAGAATTAGGCTGACAGATAAATGTTTGTGGATTTCTTTATAAAATTTCATATATGGCAGTTTTGCAAGAGGGCTGTTTAGTTTGGTGAATATAGATGGGCAGCCCACCAGCATTTAAATACTTCTGCCATAGTTCCCCAATTACTTGCTCTCTGAACATAGGACATAGGAAACATTGAGTCAGGACAGGAGAAACTATGGAAATGGTCATTTAGAGACACACAGAGAACAGAAGCTGACAATTTCAACTACATACTGGGGTTTTTATTACCTCAAATTCCCATTTGAAACAAGTGATTTACACCAATATCTGCCATTACTATTTTGACCAGATTCCATGTTTTTATTTTGGGTTATGAGTACTTTGCCAAATTCTTTCAACAACAGCTATGAGCCCTCAGAGGGAATTTAAGTCTTTATTGAGGATGCCAAAAGAGAATCAAGGATATAAACAGCCCATAAACATTTTTGTCCATGTATTTTGAAAATTTATCAGAGGTCTGTCAGAGGACCAAGAAACTTTAACTTTTCTAGCACCCTGGAGGGCTCTGATGAAGGCCAGAGCCACCTAAAAATTGTCAGAAGCCCATCACGTCTTTTCATATTTGTTGTATTTTCCTTGGTGAAAAGACATCACTTCATCCTTCGTGTAAAGTCTATTTTTGGTTTTGCTGGTTTGTTTTGTATGTGTTTGTTCATTGTGTTTTGGTTTGCTTTTTGAGTTTGGTGCCTGTTTTGGTTTGGGGTTTTTGTTTGTTTTAACTACACACTACAGGTTTTGATTGCTCTCTAAATATTATTAAGCCAAGCTTGTTTTCTGCAACAGTTGTTGTTCCTCAGTCTCCATAGTAAACACAGTCGGGTACTTCAAAAAATGTAAACAGAAAAACAAGAAAGAAATCTAATTAAAATCTTTCATCAAACATCATTGATATGTTAGATGGTGTTTGCCAGATTCCGTCAGTTGTTCACTTCATTTTAACCAAAAAAATAAATCAAAGATTTATGGTGAAATCCCTCATTCAGGAAGACAGACTCTCTAAATTTTAGGTCAACATATTTATCCGAAATACCCAGCAGTTTTGTACATTGGAATCTATTTATTTCTTTCTTTGCTCAAGTTTGAACAAACATCTCTTCTACTTATATAAAGATTCTAGTCAAATTTTACAACAAATATTACACGATATTCACAAAGTTACAGGCAACACAGCATCCAATATGAAGAACAAGAAGCCCTATTTTCCACTAGATTTTTTTTCCAATGGTGTGGGTATTGCTTTTTTTGACAATATTCTTTAGTCCTCTCCCTTTAAAGTAAGATTCTACAAAAATAAGCAGAGCAAAAGCTGAGATATAAATTACACACCCTAATTCTATAGCCCTATTTCCCAAGGGAAGACAACTTAAACATTCAGTGCAACTTAAAGAATCTAAAGTTTAGAGACTGCCTTTTTTTTCTTAAAATAGAAAATGGACATGTGCTATATTTTATTCCATAAGGTAAATAAACAGAGTCTCAAGCACAAATAATTTTATTGCATAGTTAATTAGCTCAAAGAAAAAAAAAACAATACATAGGCAAGAAGCTGAACTCTTTTTTAGGAACTAGCAATATTTACAGTATTTATCTGCTTAGCTGAAAATCTATTCAGGCTGTCCTACCTCATGCAATCTTCTGTTCTGGCTGTGTCAAAGGCTTAGAGCAGCCACTTGCATTGCTCTGTTTGCTCTTTGCTCATGTTCACACTAAATGAACACAAACCCCCATCATGACCAGGCTGGACTTGTCCTTTATAGCTGTGGGTGAAGGTCAATAGAAACTTAATTTCATGTATCTATTGTGGGGAAATCCAACTAGTTCTGGGCACGCTGCTAGAACTGTAGGAGATTTTCCTCTGTGCTACTTTGCATGAGCTGGTTTAAGTCTTTGGTTTTATTTGGGTTTCTTTTTCTGATAAAACCTTTTGAAGCAAAACTTTATGAGATAGACTTATTCTTCAGTGTTGCTGCCTTATTATTTTTTAGCCATCCTATATAGACCATAACAAAATAAGTACTGCTTCAACTGGATTGAAAAGAAGTCACTTCTTTAGTTAGAGAAAGAGAAAGCAGTAGAGAAGCCCAGTGAGAACCACAATGTCTAGCAGTTTTGGCAAGAGATTCTTTACTTGCCTTTGTTTTTGGACATCAGGAACTCTACCTTGCAAAGGAAATCCACACACGCAGCAACTTCACATCTGCTCACAGAGCCATGAAAGCACTCAACATCATGAATGACTCCATTAAATTAATTAAATCATCAATATGGTTAAAATTAAGTCCATGCTGCAAGGGTACTGATGAACTAGATCTTAATCCAAAGCCCATGAAATGCAGCAAGAGTTTTCAATTTCACTTCAGTATGCTTGGGCTTCAAAGGGCTTTGGATTTTAAGTGCTCTCACCAACGAATTTTGAATGTTTCCTGACAAAACAGATGGACATTGTACCTTTTTAATGTTTAGCAATTAAGCTTCTGTTTACCAAAAACTTTCAGGGTGGATAATCACAATCAACATTTACAACAGGAATACCCCATGGAAATGCAAAGTTAAATCCGTGGCAGGTTTTTGTTTTCTTTCTATAAAGAAAATAAACAAAACCCTCGCTCCCCCTCCATGAGATACACTATGCTTATTATCTGTGAACTGGCAAACTCTCAAGCACACTGGTATCCAATCTAATGTTGGGCCTCTGTCTGTTATAAATCCAACCCTTTCTACCTCAAATCCATTTCTCATATAATGAAGCAAATTGCCTGTTGACAGTTTAGGATGATAGTCTCTGGCATTACCTATTAATGGTAATATTAAACACTTTCACAGCTCTTCCAGAAGAATAATGATGCTTCCCTTTAAACAAAATTCGAGATGGCTTTAACATTTCTCTCCTTATGTTGTCCTTAAGGCTGTCAATTTTGTCCAATAAAGATGAAAAGGGACAGAAAATCTACCTGTGTTCACAACTCTGCTGTGATTAAGGTACTGAAACCCCAATCTTTAACCAAGCCATTTTTGAGACTAATTTTCCTGCAATTAAACACCATGTGATAGTGACTTGCCTTGAAAATCAAATCTTACGTAGGCGAAAGCTCTTTGCCAGTCCAGGAGTACCCTTTATAATCTGATTCATTATTATATTCAAGATGTTGTTACACTTGTTACTACAATAAAGCTTTCTGATTATAATACCCTATGCTTTTCAGTATACATACAGCCTTTTCTTCTGATTAGAGGTCCACCACTACCCTACCCATAACTAACATCAAAAGAACCCAGATTTTATTTTATGTTACTAATACAAACTCTTGTGCCCCTAAACAAGTTCATTTCCTAATCACATCATCTCCATTGCATTACCATTCAGAATAGGCATTCTTATCCAAAGGAGACTGGATTTTCAGAGAATGTAGGATTTAATATTATCCTATTGAGAGATGCCTATGGGGATTACAGTCTCAGATATATTAATGTAAATAGTAGTAGCAACTATTCTGAAATTAAGATGATTTCCTAGCCATTTGTATTCTAATCTCATAGTACCTTTATGAGAAATTTTGGGCTCAGTGGGTGAGGATATGACCCTCTCCAAATTGCAGTTACTCTTATTTCTCCCAATGCCACAAGGCTTTATAGTTTTTATTTCTTTGTTTTTTTTATTAAACCACAGCTTACAAAGAAAACATTTCACAGTCCCAACTGTTATGCTATTCTGCAGACATTAAGCCACTGCATATATCCATTCAATAGTGTTACCAACAAATACATATTTAAGAGGATTAAGTAGAAAAGAGATCACAGGCTGGCTTTGATGAGGTCTGGGACCACAGCTTTTAAACAGAAGAGTTCCCATTTTTTCTTACAACTGAAATCCTACAATGACACACCACAGGGAAACAAAAACGTGGCCACATTGCTCTTGAAAGTCAACAAGTCTGAGGGACAAATCCTATTTTCAGAATCTCATCTGATCTTATATAGTCCCAATCAAGTGCTTTGTATTCATATTAGGTCACATTTTGTCAAACAATAGCACAGCATTCTTATATGCTAAGCAAGACATCACCAATTCCTTCTTCAGACAGAAATGCCCTTCAATAAAGTCTATGTCTTTAGTAAAACCTGTAAAAAAAAAAAAGAAAATAAATAAACAAAAAAACCCAGCCATGACAAAACAGTTTCTCCATCAAAACTTTGTTTTCCTCAGGAGGAATAGAACTGAAATCCTTCCTGTATAAGTTCCCCAGCTCTGTGGAATTTATCCACAAGATCAGAAATATTTTTCCAAACTTAGAAGAACCTCCCATGAGTGTTTACAGTTTATTTTTTGACCTACATCTGCTAAATGCAGCAAATCTTTTATTGTAGCCTAAAAATGTCATTTCTAACTGTGTCACTATTGTTACTACAGTTCAGTTCACCTAATGCCTTTCCTGAAAGGTCTGTTCCTGTTAAAGATAATAGCAAAATCCTACATGACATCACTGGGGCAAAGCTCAGATTTTATATGCTATTCGAAACAGTGGAGGAAAGGAGGGATTTAATAAGAATCTGCTTGGAAAATTTAAAAAAAAAAAAAATCCAGTATGTCCATAATATAAATGATTTTTGTATAATATAAATATTCCAGCTTATTCCTATTTAAATGTTTCAAATTCCTCCAATTAAAAAATTATTTCAAAGTGTCAGACACTTCCAAATACATCAATTGTTTCCAAAACTCTGAGTTTCAGCACCCTGGGGGTGTATAGGTTTTTGCTAGTATGAAAAAAAATTAGCTGCATGTGCCCTTGCCATTAATATTTCAAAGGCTCCAACTCAGATGTGTGTGAAACATTTCAATTCCAAAACATAAGCAGTCTGTTTTCCACACAATTACACTGCCCAGTGGCTTTCTTAATGAACATCTAATAATTCATAGGCTCGGCAAACAGCAGTGTTTTGTTGGGATCTCTGTGGGAGAGTGTTAATTTCTGCCATCTTCAATAACTCTTTTATGGTTATACAGAAGCACCCAGAGTGCCCAGGGTGCAATAACAAAACCGAAAGTGCTCCCTCTTGTGCTGGTTGCAGTTTCTTTTCCAAGTTTAAACTGAGGTTTTCCATAGCAGACACAAGAAAAGAACCTTTAGTCTATGTTCTCTCATTATATTCTTCTGGAATATAGTTATATTCTTCTGGAAATTACAGGTTCACATCTCAGCCATCACTTAACTGCTAACATAAATAGTATCACTTTTAAACTCCATCTAACCCAGGTATTCTTTGCAAGAAAAACCTAATGGTTTGCAATGAAAGAAAAATGAATTGTTTGGGAGCTGTACATGCACATGGATTTCACTGTGCTACATTTATTGAATGACACCTTGATCACTGTAGCCTTAATGGAGTCATTGATTCAAATCAGTTAGGATTTCATACTTAAATTCTATTTCCTCTGTCCCAAGGAGGGATTGAAATCTCCAGCCATTACATGCATTGAGCCATGAAATCTATCTCTATTGGAAAAGGTCTCAGTTGTCTAGATCAGTAATAAAATTCCCTAAGCCTCCAATTTCCAGATCAGCATTGAGGGACAATTCCAGCAACCTGCATCTTCTACACTTAGAGTAATGTCTAAGTTTATGATTGACTGACAGCTGCAGGACTGTTTAGTACAGGAAAAGTTAGCTCACAACTTTGCTCTCCACAGAATCCTATCATCCAATTATCAGCCTCCAGGGAGATCTCTCTCAATATACAGAAGTTCCTTTTCCTAGCTGAAAAAAGCCCCACAACATAGAAGGGGGAACTGCCAAGGACAAAAAAAGCTCCAAAATTAAAAATCAATAGAATGGTAAAAGCTCATCTTGAATTATTGAAATCCACACTCAATGGATGTCATAAGCAGGCAATTTAATGTAAAAACCTATGAATACTTTAAAACATCAATTTCAGTCCTACTTCTATTAGTCTTATTTAAAGAAATAAAAACTAGATCTGCCCTTCAAATTACCCCAGCAGTGCTCACACTAGATAAGCAATGTATATATACACCATCATATTGCTTATAGAAGTATTTAACCTAAAGGTCAGCTTGCATTCAGCTTTCATAGCAGTCTGAGTGTGAAGCTAAATCCTTCATTTCAGCAATATTTGTCTACGTTTATAGCTGCACAATTCACTAGATCCAAGCTCACTCTAGGTCTGTGTCTGCTAAGGCTCTAATTTGTTTGATCATTTGAAGAAACTACACACTAAGAAATTAATAAAAACCCATCCCACTGCTACAAAACACAAGACCTACACTTACAGCCCTTGTTTCACCCTTGCAGTTATCTTTCCTAAAAGCTTTTCAATCAGCAAGACAGTGGTGCAGCCTGGGCCAGCAAATCAATGCAACTCCTCCCAAGTACTACAACCTAAGACAAAATTGCTTATGAATTTAATTTTTTCAAGATTCAAAATTAGAGCAAACTAACACATGAAGACCCATTTGCCAGCAACAATCTGCTTCCAGTCACCAAGAGAGGCACAAGAATGGTTTAGAACCAAAAGGGTGAAGGAGGCAGTTTTACATTCCTGGCACTGATCTTACCACATACTTTAACCAGTACATAAATAACACTCCTGCTTCCAGCAATGAGCAAGACTTTCAGTTCTCACCTCCAAGGGTTTCTGTGAGCACTGAAATTTCAACAACCAGATCAGGAATAAGGTTTAGAATCTTTAATGATTTGTCTATACACAGGAGCACACACACTTAGAATACCTACCCAATTTCCATCTGAGTACCATCTCTAATTTGTATATACTACATTCCTCACATGAAGTCTAAAGCTCACTTTTTTTTCCTCTGCTTTGCTTTTGACCAATAATCAATGTTTTCATTAAAATGCTGATATTCCTCAGTTGCTGCTTCACTTTGACAATATTCTGTAACACAATTGTAGCCACGACTTATCTCAAAATGTTGATAGGTTGTTTTGCACTGTTATCAATAATGAATTAAGTTCATTTTCTTGGAAGAGCAATAGAAGAGTGCAAACACCTTAACTAAGCCATTCTGCTTCACTTGCAATTATGTATCACTCTATAATAATTCAGTGTCAAACATCCTACCAGTGAAACTGCAAGACACCAACATATTATTTCAGCATCATTCCTCCTAATTCATGTTAATAAGTACTAACATGAATTTAATGTATAGTCCTGCCTAACTCCCCCATTCATAGGGTCTACTGATGTCACAGAGCTATGAGAGTAAAAATAACCATGTCCTAATTAGGTTTAAATTACCCTGCTTTGCTTCTCCCACTAAAGCAACTCCTATTATCAGTCCTGATTCAGTCATCATTCATGGGAAGTTTCGTTTGCTAACAGGAGCAGAGTCTGAGCTCAGGGCTTCTACTCAGCAGTAATCCTGCCACAGATGATCCAGAACACCTAAAGACAGCCAAGAACTACACACTAGAGCTCCTACCTGCACATGCAATAAAATATTATTTACTTGATGCATTTATTATGATATAGCAATTCAGAGCTCCCACTAAGCTCATACCCCCTACAGACATTGTATGTGATAGATGCCATACACAAAAATTCCAAGATTAGGTAGAGAAAACATCATTCTTCTCCAAGAAATACAAACAAAATTACTTTCAACACCAAACATATTTAAAAGGCTGACTATATGGACACATATACAAAATTACCCTCAAAAAAGAGCTATTATTTAATAGCACAACAACACCTTTTTTATATTATTTGGCTGAAGTCTGTGGCTACAACACCCAAGCATCAAACTGTCAGCAAGGTACTAATTCTCTGCTACACATCAGATCCTTGCAGTGAGTAAGTGATGAACATTTGTCCTCATAAGGTTTTGCCTGTATCACTACAAACTTTTATTGTCACAGACTCCCAAAGGTCTCTTTTACAGACACTAAATCCATCTGGTCCCCTGTTCTGAGACTGCTATGAAACAGAGGGAGCAGCTGTCCAAGCAGCCCATCCCGGAGTCTGAATGTCATGGTGGTTCTTGCAGCAAAAATAAGACAGAGAGGTCTGCCCCCACAGCCTACACTTGAGAGGAGCTGTCAGAGGCTTATGCCAGTTTTTATAACCACCCATCACAGCAAGTTAGATTTCCAAACCTGACGATTTCTTGTTTAAATGTTTGATTGAGAAAAACCCAAACAATGATGTGTCCACAAAATAACCACTAAGTGACAACTGACACTCCAGGACAGTGCCCTGAAGTACTCCAGCTGTGACTGCAATCACATGTAGTTATTCACTCTGGGCTGCACAATAGGGATGAATTTATTCCATCTTTACAGTCAGCATTTAACATAGCCAGGCTCTGCACCATGCCTTGGCACTGGTCTGAGCAAGAGCAGATAGAGACCATCCAGAAGCCCTTTCAGTTTTCTTGGATATGACATTCCCCTAGAGAGCATCCCTTAACCCTCTCTAACCTGAGCCACATTCCAGCTGCATGCACTACTCCAAATCTGAGATACATTCCCAGCACTCATCCAAGCTGAGTACACTACACTGCAGCTCTGTAGGCTGCTGCAATTTCTCAGCTCCTTAAAAATTTAAACTCTGACTCACTCAAGATGATGGCTATGGGCCTTACTCTGATAATGGCAGAAGTATTAACAATCTGTTTCAAGGAGACAGGTAAGTTTCATTTTATTTCTCAACATTTTATAGCTAAGATCATGAATTTTCAACAGCAGAACTGCACTGTGTGTTCATTCTTCAACTGCACAAAAGTGACAGTCACCTTTGACTTTTCTAGCATTGCTACATACTTTTAAATTATGTTTCTATCATAAGAAAAAAAAAGAAAATTTCAAAATTACTTTGAAAGATGATAAACTAAAATTTTAAGAGAATCAGAATAATTAAAAAATCTTAAATAAAACAATAGGAATACAGATAACAGGGGTAGAAATACTGTCTTCCTACTCTGCTTATTCCAATTCTGCAGGAAGAATCAATGTTTTCATGTATAAACTAGGATTAACAACAGCTTTACCTCAGAGCTCATTGGATCTGTTCAGATGTCAAATTGAATTGGTGGACCTTGATGGGCAGCACGTGAGCTTTCAGGCAAAGCTTTAACTCCTTTACTGCAACATCAAAATAAAACCTTTAACATAACAATAAATCAAGTTTGGTTTTTCCCCCTATATTAGTGTAACATTAAATTCATGGGCCCAATTCTTGTAAACCAAAGGGAGAAACATGACAGGAAACTATCAAGTAACATGGAATGTTACACCAGAAACCTTTAATCTTAAGTGTACTTTACCTTGATGTTCCAACCCCCATGAGTAAGCAGACTCCACTTCCTTTTCCAAATATGCAGCAAAGATAGCTTTAACTTCCTAAATTCTGCCAAAATGCCTCAATACTGGAAAAAGACGATACTAAAATGGGTTCTCAACATTTATTAGTGCTTATATAAACTGATGCATTGTGCTAATTTCTTGTTTTTTCTGGGTGGTAGAATATGGAAAGGACACTGGTATCAGCTGTGTGCATCTGTGTTCAAAGCCAGTTTATGTGCATTTATCACGAACCTCTGGAAGCTCCCTATGAACATACTGATGGCTGCACCACCACAGGAGCCAGATGAATGTGTTTGTGGGGGTTTATTTTGTTTTGGGGTTTTATTTTTTTGGAAGGGTTTTTTTTTTGGTTGGTGTGTTTCCAAGGAATTGTTTTCATACATCCTTCACTTTTCACATCTTTGGACTGACATTTTTTCCATAAATGCAGAGCAGGCATATTTGTAGTAGCACATAAAGTTATTATTGCTTTATTTCAATTAAAGTGTGCATATGTTCGCTTTGGCAAATTGAAGTTGATAAAAATGCATCCCATCTTTTGAAATTAAGCAGCAGAACATCAATGAAAAATCCATCAACTCTTAACTAGTAAGTACTCCCAGTTCTGCTAGAAACAGCAATCAAGCACAATAAAAATGCTGCAACTTACTATAGATATACTACGTTTTCTTTATAAACATAATTTCCATCATGCAGAGCTATGACCCAATTAATTGCACATAATTAAACAGAATCACAAATATGGTGTGGCTGCTGACTGCAAATACCAAGAGCCCTCAGGGGATGAAAAAGTTTAAAAAGAAGCTTAATTTGTTCAGACAGCGTGAACTTTATGCCGATGAAAATATCATTAGAAGTAGATGTTCTAATCTATAGGTTGAACGGTGATAGTGCACACGGAAGGATTTCCTCTAGAGCTCCCCATTTGTAGCACAGGGTTGCACACAGGGATGTTCCCACTACTGCAGCACTTCCACGGAGCCAAGGCCTTTCCTGCTTCTCACAGGCCCCCCCAGTGAGGAGCTGGGGGTGCACAGCCAGCTGGGATGGTGACCCAACTGACCCAAGGGATATTCCACACCCCGTGGTGTCATACCCAGCAAGGAAAGCTGGGAAGGAAGGAACTGGGGTGTTCAGAGCGATGCCATTTGTCTTCCCAAGTCACTGTTGGGAGTGGTGCAGCCCTGCTTCCCTGGGGATGGCTGAGCACCCACCTGCCCATGGGAAAGGGGCAGGGAATTCCTCATTTTGCTTTGCCTCCATGCACAGCTTTTATTTTACCTATTAAACTTTTGTCCTTTACCCACAACTTGTCTGGCTTTTCCAATTCTCTCCCCCATCCCGTGGGGTTTAGGGGGTTTCTGGGGGTGGTGCAGGAGTGAGGGGCTCTGTGGGGCTCAGTTGCCAGCTGGGGTGGGACCACAGCAGCCCTTAAACATTTCACCACAGCCCATGAGTCAGACAGACCGTGACAGGCAGAAATCAGTTTAACTTCTCTCTGGCACAGAGGAGCCTGAATTCCTACGAGCTGCTCTTACAAACAGCACTCACAGATGTCTCAGCTGGCAACACAACAGACAAGATACCTTGGAAAGGTTCACCTACAGAATTATCCTGGAATTCTGACTAGGCCTGCACACAGAAGCTGGTTTTACAATCAGTTAAATGAGCATCAGTGAAAAAACAGAAGGCTTTAAAAAAGGCAATAAAGACGAATATCATTTTCCGTCTGCCAGTATGAACTCAACACAAATATTAACTCTTCAGCTAGGATGACTATAAAAAAATTCTTGCGTATTTAAGAATTTTTAACTCTCCTGCAAATCAGGAAAGAAAGCCCACATAAATATAGTGTATTTCTCAATAGTGTACTTGTGCCATAAAAAGGAAATCACACACGGTAGTAACTTTAATCTGGCATTCAATTTCCTGAAGTCTTCAGAAAATAAACAAGGATTTTTGCTTAGAAATTAAGCACTAGGAAATAGAACAAAACTAATGAAAGCTTGACACTGCAGTGACTATTTATACAGACATAAACAGGAATAGTCCAGATCATGAATACTCCGATATAGACACAATACTGAAAATCACACTTTAGTCTCACCTGCCCAACAGGAAAAAAATATGAAATGGCAAGCACCAGCAAAGCTGAATTATGATTCAGACTAATGTTGCAGATAGGCATAAGAGTAACGGTTTCATTAATATCATTTTGTACACTAATGACTGGAATAAAAAGAATAATAACATAAAAAGAATAATAACACAAGTGAGATTAAAGCCCATATTTTTCCTTAGGCAGGAAAGCAAAATAACTTCTGCCTCTGATTGGTTTTGCTTCTTGGAAAAAAAAAATAAATAGAAGTTCTTGTATTTATCAGTGTTATTTGTTTTAAGTTAAGGAGGTTTAAGGAACTGATCTATGTTCCTTAAGAAAATACTGTGCTGCCCCCAAATGAACACATTGCAGCACATGGACAAAATTATTCAGAGGGAAAAACCACGCAGCAAATAAGGCCTAAAGGAAAATCTGAGGTGCAAGAGAGATACATGTAGTCAGTCACCATATTTCCTCATCTGTCTCGTGACCCTCTGAATGAAATGACATTAAAAGCTCTTTGCCTTCCAAATCCAAGCACAAATATTTATTGTAGTTTTTCAGCTACAGAAACAAGGCAGGTACAGATAGTGAAAAACTACTTTGGTTTGACAAACCAATCAGTGTAATTCAGCAGAAGTAATTTGTAGTCTCTCAAGTGAGAATTAATCATTGCTATAATTTATAGATTTGGCTATCATTTAGCCCTGATACAATGAGTCTTAAATGCCTTAATTTCCACATGTACATGTATCTTTTGTATGCTGGAAAAGCACAGATAATTCCTGGTAAATAAGTACAGCTCAGTCTCACAGGTTAAAGTATTTGAAATAATATACACCAAACAAACCAAAGCACAAAATCATTCAAGAAATTTACATTCTGCTTTACTTGCACTAAGTGGGCAAGTAGAACTTAACAGAACCTAAATTCACTTCACAGTAACAATGATTCTTTTGCAATTGGTGCTTCAAAATCATTGTATTTATAATAGAGGTGGTGAAGATCAAATGCTTCTGATCAGAGGCATCCTTTAAGGTTCATTGTGAATCATTAAAAAAATGCTTTCTCACGACCTTGAATTTCCCCACTTCCTGCAAGTTAAAGAAACTTTTTAATGAACTAAAAAATTATTTTCCCCTGTCATATTTAAAATGCAGCTATGCTTATATGTTTATATCTCAATATTGCATGTACCTGGGTGTGGTGGGGTGGAGGATTCCCCCCAAAAGGAAAATAATGACCACTGGAAAAATGTTGAAGTCATTAGTATACCAAATATGACAAATATAATGGTAGCAAATGTTGAAGCTCAAGTCTGGGAGACTCAGCTGAGCTGATGACCCTTCCTCTGTCTCAATGCATTTTACACATAAATGCAAATACTCATCTTCTGAAAACTCGAGGAACGTTTGAAATTTTGGCATCTAGCAAGGTGCAGAACGCAAAGTAAGGCACATGGACACACTACTTACATCAACTGAAATTTGATACCCAGCTTTAAAAATTATAGAGATGAAAGAAAAAATAGGAAATGCTGTTTTTTCTAAAACGTCCAGTAGCAATGAGATTGATTTACAGAGCTGCATTATTTCTCTCAGCTTAGACAGCATCCAGGTGAAAGCAGCAAAGGCTGTCTAGGAGTCAATGGCTTAACCACTTAATTCTGACTGGAAATTCCAACCTTATGCTCCCAGCATCTCCATGAGCCATTTTGTGGGGGAAAGAAGAGTTTTGGTGATACAACGCTATTTTACTTTGTCTTTCAAAACAAGTAGCAACACAAATCCAATTCTCAATGTCAACTGGATAAAGAGAAGGTTAAAAAAAAAATCAAAACAGAAACAAGACATGTTTGACTTAAAGAGACTTAAGTTACAACCACTGTTTTACTGACAAGGTCTGCTTTGCAGAACAGAAAGGCACAAATACACCAAAACATCCACAGTGTGAAAGAAACAAGTTTGAAAGGAGGGACCAGGTAACACAAAGAAAATTCACATAGGAGCACATTGACATAAAAGAATCTATTTTCCCAAGAATAAACACAAGCAAGTTCCAAAAAGGACTCCCCTCTGCCACCTCACGGGGATTCCCACACCCTCAGTTTCCCATGCCAAGAAATTATGCATGAGGCACCATCCATTCCCAGATTTCCCCTTGCCTATCCTTATTACGAAAGGGAGAAAATTAAGCTCATGCTATTTCAAGAATTATGTGCAAAATTTGGGAATTTGGCTTTGTAATCATGTCACAGTGAAGGCAGCGCCAGACTCCCTCAGCTGTGAGGGCTGCCAGGATCTCCTCACCTTGAACCCCTCCCGCTGTGCCACACTCCCAAAACTCGCAAAACTTACAAAACTGACAAAAAAGCTCCAATGTCCCCAGAAACTCGAGGGGAATTTACACCTTACTTACGCCCAGGAGCAGCGCCAGCAGCCACCTGAGGCTCCCTGGTGTTATAAGTACATATTATACTATTGGCTTTTTGCAAATATTAAAATGAATGCTGTGTGTGTAATGTTAGAAAACTTTGCTGTATGGACGTAGTAGTGTGATATATATATATACCTTTCTTAGAATTATAGCATGATAAGTAGAATATTTCTTTTGTAGCAAATAACAAAGATAATCTAGGAAACTCCCCACATGCTTGGGTTATCTGGATGAAGATAACAGCGACAGACTTCAGAATCCCGAAGGAAGGATGTATTGATCAGGAAGTGGAACAACAGGATGCACCAAAGAGATTTAGTCTGCAGAACGGAACTACAAAAAAAATGATAAAAATTTTAAACTGACCTAAAAGGGCAGGTTTGGGGGAGGGATGGAAAGCAAGAAAGCACCAAAAAAGGAATTTTTGAATCATGCATGAGAGTCTGTGAATATGCAACATGATGATACATTTAAAGAAACGTCTTCTGAGCTAGGGTGTGCCCCTGGCAGCATGCATTTTTACCCTTTCCTTTATTTCTGCCTCCTATTGTACTTTTATTAAACCCTTTTATTAAACCTTTTAAATTTTACCAGAAGAGTTAACATCGTTTTTCACAGTGGGGTGCGCAGGTGACCCCACTGCTGGGGCTGTCGGATGCAGGAGGAGGATAAGGAGGAGCCCGCGGGGGTCCCGGGTCCCACCGGGGCTGGACACGGGCAGAGCAGCGGGAGGGAGGGAGCAGAGCACCGAGAGGGCACCTGCGGGCACCTTCACACCTTCCAGCTGCCAGAGTTACAGCTCTACAGCCACAGGGGATCCCCGCTGGATCAGAGGGGATGGGATCTCTTCTGCAGGGTGTGGAACCCGCGGTGCCTCCCAGGTGTGTGCGGGGCTGAGCGGGCACTGGGGAGCCTGAGCAGCCCCAGCCGCGCCCGCACCCGCTCGGTGACACTGCAGGAGTGCCCTGCCTTCCCCAAATCCCCCCGACCTCGGAACACTGCACTGGACCAAGGTACGGCAAAGGTCTGCATCCTTTAAATAACAGCTTACATAAAGCTCTCACCATGGCAGTTGGGAAAGATTCTGTTAGAGAGCATGTTAGTAGCTTCATGAAAATGAAATGCACTCATGGAAAACCTCCAACAGCTTTGCAATTGGACTATAACATTAAATTCTGTTTGGTTCTCAGAGGCAGAAGAAAGCTGCAAAGATAATTTGAGGTGCTGCCATATTAGGAAGCCTCATAATGAGTTTAATCATTCTAGACAGCTACTAGGAATTTTAATTATTATTTAGGTAGATCATAAAATAGTTATTACTGTGCTATGGCAACAGTTTGAAAAAGTATAACTGATATTCTCTAAGTACTTGGGAGTTTTGGGGTTTTTTTTCAAAGTCTCCATTACATTTAAGTGAATCTCATCAGCATGATTTTTTGGCACGAAGACAGGATGGATAATTATGAATTGCTGTCATAACATACCTGAAATCTACAAAAAGCATCTCTCGTGGAAGTGCTCCTAATTTAATAGGACACACTCAGGAAAGATTGATTGATGTTACTTTACAATATTCCTGATTATGCAGTAAAATCTTTTTTGAACCCACTGGAGTTTTGTGTTTGTCTTCAATGAAAAATGGATTGGAAATTATTGTAAACTCTGAGCAGTGGTTGGGTGCCTAAAACAACACTTACAACCTGTAGCTCTTCTACAGAACTGGTGTTTCATTTGGGCACGAGAAAGGCAATACAAAAACTCTATTTGGTAAGAAGAAGTAACAAAACATTATGTACATTTTAAATGAAATAATGTACAGTTTCAAGGAGTTTATTTAATTACAGAACTAATTTTGTCCAACCAGGGAATGTATCCAAAATGTCACATGAACTTTCAGCACTGGGGCTTGGGCAGTTTCTGTGTAGCTTTGCTGTCATGAGGCAAGAGGGGACTGTCACCCTTGTCCCCAAAATGCTTGTCAGCTTTTCATTGCTATCATAGGAACTTTTTTTCCAGAAGTTTACTGAGCCAGCAGTACTTGAGCTGCAGGCACTCAAATTATTTTATTAAACAGTAAAAGCAGGGCCCTTCACAGGTAAGCCTAACTGTTGAAACACCCAATATTTGCCCAGCACTAAGTGCTGTTCAACACAGGCATCATGTGCTCTGTCAATTTGACCTGCACTTCAAAACCTTATAAGATTTGCCAGTGTTCCCATCCTCACCTTGTGTCTTCCATTTCTATGTGAATAACATCAGTGTTTCCCTTTTCAGTGGGTTTTAATAGCTTGCTAAAAACTTTCTATAAAAAGAAATAACTGATGTGCCATTCTTAAAATAAAATGCGATGGATGGAAATTAGATGAGCAATTATATCTGACATTAACAAATAAATCTGCATGATATCCACTGGGGGCTTATATGATTTTGACAATGTTATATCAAATTATTCAGGAAAATTTCAGACTTAAATGAGTTTTAATGGAAGTATAGCTATAAAGCTCTTAAATCTAGCACATAGGGAATGGATTGTACTCCAGCTTAAATTCTTATTCCTATATAAAACTGTGACACATCAAAGAAATAGAAGTATCAGTGGTTTTTTTTTTTTTTTCCTTTTACCCTCTCTTAAATCATATAATGTAGTATTTGTGAAAATCCTGGTTTGACAGTGCCCACAGCTTGATGCTCCCAAGAAATGGCAAAACCATTACAAAGTCACACGCCCAAAACAATGTGCTTCAATAGAGGCTTTAGATGAATCTGCTATTCTCTGAGTGAAGCAGATAAAAGGAAGAGTTAACAAAGCTGAAACTTGGAATTTTAATTCTGTGGACAATTCCAAGTCAGGACAAAGAAAGAAAATTATTCCAAAGAGAAAAATAATAGATGCTAACTAATAGAAGCTGCTTTTTCCCCCCAAATGTGAAAACTTTTAATACTGATAAACCCAACTCTTTCTCTTACAGGGATTGATATCTTTGGAATGATTGTAAGAAAACAAAACCACATAAGCACATTCTAAACACTCTGTGTATCAAAAGAAGGAACTTCCAGATTAATCCTTAAATTCAGTGCTGGAACCCAAAAAAGCACACTTTAAGATAAGACTAAAACACCATGTCTTGTTTATCCTACCAACTGAGGAAATCTGTTTTGTTTCACAGAATGCAGATGAGAATTTTGACTTCTATTTTGAAGTCTTTATTTAAGAATAAAACTGTTTATAAAGTCTGATTTATCAGTAGGTCTTATAAACAAAAGGACAAACAATAGCAGATGGTATACAATACTTCAGAGGAAAAACAATGAGGCTGCTAAGCCTCTAAAAATGGGGCAGAAATTTATTTCAGATACTTCTAAGGAAGCATTTTAATGCTTTTATAACTTGTGTGGGCTTTGTTCCATATATGCCTTGTGCAACTCTCCTCTTCAAAATGTACTTCAAAGTCAGCTGGTGTCAGTACACTGAGAGGGCTTTTTTTATGAGTCTTTTTCTTCCCCTTGTGGTTTAGCTCATTTCCTGCCTTCCTTGTCATCTTCTGTCACACTACCTGCCCTCCTGAACACTTCAGCTGACAGTTTATCATTATCTTTGTTTATCTGTCCTGACTGCCTGCCATTGCAACAGCTGTGAATAAAGGGATCTCTGTTACCAATTTCTGCACAGCTAATTGCTGCGTTCTTTGTGCACATCAAGTTGCACACACAAACACGACCTCCAAATTTCCAATTTTTAGCATGGACACCTTTCTTTATTGACATGAGGACAGAGGTAAGTATTACATATGGTTCAGATATGCTGTTAAACACGTGGGAGGCTCTCAGTCCATTGCTGCTTTAATCACTTGTCACTCTGAAATTAGAATAGTAGCAAGCAAGTAAAAAGCTCTTTCGTCTTTCTGGAGAGCTAAAATAGCTTTTCAATGCTACTTTTGGATCACTCAGATGGAACTTTCCAGGTCTCTCCAGCCTTGCTGAGAGACAGATTTCCTGTACAACATAAGAACATGTTACTTTCCATTGCTCAAAATGTATGCTCAGAAATGAACATTCTCCTAGAATTCTGTCAGGAACTCTGAGACCTACTAGTTAAGGGATGATAAGATAGATGGAAAGAAAGATATTTAAGACAGCGTTTTTTACAATGTAAAGATAAGATATTATATATAAAATTGTGACTCTGCAAAAGGTATTTTGATATGGTTTCAAAGTCAAGAAGTTTTCATGGTCTTTTTACAACATTTGAATAAAATTCATGTAAGTCTGAAGAGTAAAAGAGGTATGATTTATATTAGAGTAGCAAAACCAAAGTATTTTTGGTAGTCTATATTTACATTAGACAAACTGAACTTGAGGGTAGGTCCAGAGCTAAACTAAAAACAGTATACTGAGCAAGTAGCAAAAGACCTTAGAGAGAAAATTAACAAGAAATTGCAAAGTTTCATTTCCCAAATACTGTTTTGTAAGTGGTTCAGGTACTCAAAAATTCAAGGTTCTATTTTATGTTTTTCATTTGAATGACAGGATTTTGCTCAAATGGAGAAGAGAATATCTCCAAAGTGAATGGAGAGACATGGCATGTTTTCTGGTGGCTTGCTCATTAGGAAGGTTTCTTCAGTAAAAAGTAGTGAGACCTGATTGAACTTTTTCTGCAAATGCTCTCCTAATGCTCTGCTCACCACTGAAAGAAGGTGGGTAACAAGTCACCTCCACAGAGAAAGGGAAAAATGTAATTGATCAGAATTACATTTACTTGGATTGCCACATCTGGATCAAACGGACAAGAAATGAAGGCTCCACGAAATAGAAAGGGAATAAAGATAAAAAAAAAAAAAAAAAAGGGAAAAAGAAAAATTAAAAAAAGATTTAAAAAAATAAAAAAGGATTAGGAGAACATGAAGTTCTCAGTCACACACACCTCAGTTTACAGATCTGTGGAACTGCATTCAGAGGGATGAAAGATAAAAACTAAGAGAAGGATTATGATGCTCAGAAAAATTCAGGAATTCTAATATAGGCAAGGAGGGGCAGGCACAGACAGTCTCCACCTGACGAGTGTTCAGATGACGCAGAACCCAGAATAGCTCCGTTAAGCTGCAGTCAAAACAGATGTTATCTCTAGATAACAGAGTGAAATCTAGCAGGGAACAAAGGCAGGCATATTCAAGTTCCAAGCATTCCTTTTCCACTTCCCTCAGAAACATCACAGGGCCATATTTTAGACTGAACCTCTTGTGCTTTACCATTGTATGTATTTTTGCTTCACTGAAATGTCCTTCTTCCTAGATTAATATTTTTTTCTGCTTATCATTCTCCACAATGACAACCTAAGTCACAGTCATGCTGTAAATAGTGTATAACACTTGATGTCATTTAAAAGTCCTGGTATAAATCATCTCCATAAGTTAACTTCTGAAGAAACCTTTTGGAGCAGTTTGGATTTGGATTTGGATCTGTAGTCCTCTCTTCTGTGTTCTTTATCCCAGCATGCCTTGATTCTCAATCAGTGTGACATTGTCTTTGTGACTGAATTCTTGCCTTTTTCCTGTAGCACACACTCTCCCATCCCACTTATTTTTATTTTCTTTCAAGATCTCTCATTGACAACATCTCATTGTGCTCATTTATTTACTTAATTGGCATTCACATAACTTTCGGTAACGTGATCTATTCATGTTATTGATTTTTGCTAGGCTGCATTGCTGTGTCTGTTGTAAGCATTGATTTGAATACCTGGACACAACCTTGAAAGTTTTCAGTTTATAGACTAAATTACCAACTCCTTCCTGCATTTTCTTCCCACTAATAGAAAAATTTGCATTTTGCTTTTATAAGAAGACAAATGTCACAAACCAGAGACCTTTACTGTTTCAATCCCACTTTTAGCATTATCCATAAATACAGATCTTCTAATGCACGTTCTGTTAAACTTCACTTTGTTACCTTCTTGCATGACTTTGTTTCCTTTTTCAACACCAATTCACATCAAAAAACACCTCGCTCCTTGAAAAAAGCCAGTGAATTTGCCATCTGTCTTTTATGAGTCCACAATCACCAAAATAACAGGAAAACTACAGGATATGAGAAGTTTAGCGACTTTTTTTCCTCTCCAGACCTGACTGAATGGAAATTGATATTTTTCCATCAACTCATTCTCCATCCAAAAATGATATATAGCTACTACAGGTTCATGACAGATCAGGACACCCACAGAAGATTATCAGCTAATATCCAGGGGTGATTCTAACTCTGAAAACTGATATAAGCAATAAGTTTATGCTCTTACGAAGCAGAACTATTTTTCTGCATCTGTCAAATTACATAAGTATGGCATTTTCCTTTTTTTTAATTCATTAAGTATCTTAGATCAGGTTAGAACCATGAACTAAGATATCAGTATTAAATGTGCAAACAACCTGAAGGGACCAGGGAATTAGTGTTGTCAACAGTGATGTAATTTGACCGAGTTCACCAGATCAGAAGAACCTGGTTTATCCTGAGAGCCCACATTAAGGAAAAGTTGCATATTACACTAAAACTCATAGAACACTAAAACTCAAGAGAATTTTCTCTGCAAAACAGTAACTACAAAATCTCCCGGTGCCATTTTAGATGTACCTCAGAAAAGAGAATGGCACTTGAAATGAAATGGCAAGGGTCTAAGAGAAAAGAATCCATGTCTCTTACAAGCACAGACAACCAACGTGTCTGCTAAAAGTGCACAGCACAACCTAATGTAAAACTGGGGCATTCTTTTCCCCACTCTGATGGAGTGCTTTTCACCACAAGCAGAGCAAGTAACACTGAGAAAGAGGAGCTCACATAAATCTTTATTAGGGTATCCTTTGTATTCTGCCTCTTGTGACCCCACAACATAACTGTTCACACAGTCTTCCATTCATTCAGTCGGGAAATCCTTTAGGAACTGTTTTGGTTTTCTGCTTTTTCTTTTTTTTTCAGGAGGGACCAAAACCCAGCATGAATGTGGGAGCACTTTGTAAGGATAAGAAAAAGACAGAAGTCCATTTGCCACGCTAAAACCTGCTAAACTGAAATAACAAAGCTAGACTAAAAGAACAGGTGAGAATCTTGGGCTGTGCAAAGCAAACAGGGGGAAGTTCAGCTTTGCCTCTGAATAAAAGTGAGCATTTTCAGCAGGGTAACTAATGCACAGAAAAGGTTTGGATGGGCTGAGATATCACTGTCTCATCAATCCTTGCAAACCTGAAAGGGCAATAGCACGGAGATGGATGAAAGAGCCTGTGCTGTTTGCAGTTCCTGTGTCTGCTCCACACAGCACAGAGTAATAAGTATGATTTTGAAACAAAACATTTTAAGAAAGCTATTTCATTTCTTTCTGCAGCCCGCTCTCCGTATTGCCTCAGGGACATGTTATCTGAAGATTATTTTCTAGTTGTCTTTGTTGTTGTTGCCAAAAGGCCTCAAAAAATGAAAAGGTGCTTTTCAGTGATAGGAAAGATACTCTGTGAGGGCATCACAGGCTCAATGGCCATTTATTGTTATTCTTTCTATCTTTGCTTTAGGTTTTACAGCCCTGCTCAGGAAGTTGCATTTGAAAGCATTTTTAGAGATACTAAATGTGCTTATGAGAGTTTTACTTTATACAAGTGGAGCCAAGAAGAAAACAGAGTTCTGGGGGTTGCTTATCACAACAGTATGATTGTAACCTCACCTAAACCTAGAAATCCTTACATTGATTGCATTGGATTTTGAATTAAGCCCCAAGAAAACACTGATTTCATTAGTGAGCTAAAAATAGCCATACACTTTAAAAGATTTACTGGTTCCTTTCACACAGTTCGGATACTCAGATTCTTCTACCTGTTTCTGTTCTGTAATAGCTTGACTTTGGTGTGGATTCCAAGGAGAGTCTCACAGGGTTATTAACTCATTCTCTCTCTCTCTCCAACTCAAATAATGTAGAAAGCAATGATCCATCAGCTTGCAACATATGAAGTGAAATAGTGGCAATTTTGCAGTGACTGAGGGAGGGTTAGAAACGTTGCCTACTAATGTTTCTCTACGATAATCTTCGAGTGCTAGTAAGTATCACTGAACTCTCTGGTAAAAATCACTGTAGTCACACACAAAAAAAGCATTCTCTTTTAAAGGCCATGCTATAAAATACATTAGGGAGAACTTATGTTGTGACTGAGACCTACAACACAAAACTGAAGAGAGAGTCACCAACACCTGCTCTCAAGTGGCTGTGCTCAGTTATCTCTGACCAAACCTGGTTAAACCCAGATTTATTTGCTGTCACTGCTGACTGATGGCCCCTCCTGCCCTGGGACAGTTTCTAGTGCAGCAGTTCCTAACACATTGCTGGAGGAGTGGAGAGTACTGTAAAAATGAAAATGTGTATCACCAACTCCAACTCTGTTACAACTATTCTGGCCTGAATTAATTCCCACTTTATTAAGTAAAAATAGGATCAGATCATTGATCTTATACAGAACAAAGAAAATTTTCTGTACATTTGTTTCACTGGGATTAATTTAGATCTTTATACATGATATTTTTCAGTAGAGTGATTCATGGAAGACTTAGAAATAAAGTTGGGGGGAGGGTGAATGAAACCTTGAGATGCCAATTAAGTTCTCTGAACTCCACCGAGGTCATTGGGAATGCATTGGAGACCTTAACTTGGCCTGGCTCAACCATTATTTTTTATCTTTACCAATTCTCATCTGTTACATCTCTAGAAGAGGTTTGCCAGCTGCTGCATATACAGCTATTGTACTACATAAGCTGGTATAGGACAGAGGACAATTATTCATTTAAATAGGTCTATTAATCCTTATAGTTTGTCATTTGGCACACAAAATGGGCTTGTATTCATTTTTTTCTGTGTGAAGTAGGCATTTTAAAATCTTTCACTGTCAAACAAGCCTGTTACACAGCCAGTGCAATCTTTAATGCTGTTTATTTATCAAACTTAATGTAATAGGATTCCTTGACATGGTACACTGATGAAGGAGTGAGGCTCATTTTCAGAATGCTGAAATAAAGCAAACATTTGGTAGCTGATATTCTTCACACTTTCCGTAATGCACAAATATATGTTCTGCCTCCACGTGCAATAATTTCTCCAGCAGCCCACAGATTTTGTGAAGTGCAATGAAAAAGCTTGCTGCAAGACCTGTTAATCACTGAAAAGTGATCTTGCAAGCTACAACTGTGGTCCAGTGATTCACAGATGTGGCTATAAACCACATGACAGATGAGCTCAGTTCTTGCTGTGTAAGAAGTATTAGCAACTCCTGGATTTAGGTAAAATGGTGTATTGTATATCATAACTAAGAGACTGGTATGTGAAAACAATTCCCTCGTGCAATGATATGCAACTGCTCTCAGTTTCCAGAGAAAACGAGATCTTTTTCAGCTCATATTGCAATAAAAAACAAACCAACTGTAATTCGCAAGTTGGTGGTTTGGGTTTTTTTTTTTAGGAAGAGAATAAAAAGTATTGCAAATCACTGTTACCAGTACAGCAAAACTTTAGATGTTCTGTGTAATAAATGTTTACTGTAGGTTGTACATCCAAGACCTGAAGCTGCACTTTTTCTATTTGCCAGATGCAATTACTTGCTGTGTACTAAAGCACACAAACAAAGGCACAAAACCCATTTAGCCAGTGTTAAGTACATTAACTTTGGACAATCAGAAATAAGATGCCTGTCCAACCTCTTTCTTTCCCAAGCCCAGCATTCTCTATCTTATAACCTGAGCGTGTTGT
>VZTN01016900.1:156543-173103 GCA_013400515.1 Erpornis zantholeuca | reverse complement strand
GGGCGCTGTCCGCGGTGCTGAGCTCCCCGCGCCGCTCCCCCGGCACCCCCGGGATGGAGGGATGTGTCTGCCGCTCGGGCGAAGCTGGGTGACAGGGAAAAAGCAACCAGCCAACAAGAAGAGGTAAAAAAAATTTAAGGAGTTTAAATTGTAATTTAAAATTGGAAAATAAGTTTGATGCATGTCTTTCTCTACCCGAACCGGTTCAGGGTTATCGTTACCTTCCAATCCCAAAGCAAAAAACTCTTACAACCCAGTCCCCTGACGTACTTGCTGACATACTCAATCCATATTCAGGAGCAAATTCGCCAACCACAGAGGGAATTCACTTTAGAATGTGGATTGAGTATGAAAAGGTTCACTGGGGTGCCTTGCTGAACTTTGCAGCAGCCTGAAGAGCAAAGAGAGGGAGAGTGGACGTTAAGAGTTTCAGAAAACACACTTCTGCAAGAATACATAGTTAATCTCCCTTACAGCTTTTAACAAGCTGGCCTCCTTACAGACATTTTCAGTTTGAGTCCCTTCAGGCCTCTCTTTGCCCTGAAATTAATACAACACATAAGAGGAGACTCATGGCAGGGGTGGCACATGCAGCTGCTGAACAGCTGTGTGAGATGTAGGAAAGGTGGCAGGTAACACAAAATGACTAAGGGATTCACCCAAAGAACACAGCAGACATGCACAAGTGGAACGAGTCACTGCTCATTCATTATGACAATTAATCAGAGACAAAATCAGAGGAGAATGACTTATCTAAGCCTTAAAATGGGCATTTAAATGCCTGTCTCCTTTCCACCTCTTGCCTGTAGAGCCCATTTTTGTCTAAAATGAGAACCTGAAAACAGAAGCTTTCCTTGTCAGAAATATTTATTTAGGGTGAGCTCATTACAGTGGCTTTTAGCTGAAGCTGTCATCTCTCTTGTATACACAGCTCTTTGTCTCTCTAATAAATTCCTCCTAGAAAAACTTTTCCCATTTGAAACTACATTCATTCTCCACAAAGTTTTTTCCCATCCATCTCCCTCAGAATTTCCTCCTGTTGGGATATTAGGCTTTTAGAGACACATCACAATATACCAAACCAGTAGCAGGAACACTTTTTTTCATATCATAGAGGCTCTCATTTGGATAGTCCAAAACCAGCTTCCAGATCCCTGGATGCCTCCTGGCTGAACCAGTCTCAGGTCACCAGCACAGGCTCAGTACTGACTGGTTTTCTAATTCTGCCTCCTAAATGGTCTGGAACAATTTCATTTGGAAATGAGGAAGTCCTTGCAGTTCATGGGGCTGACAATAACTTTACCCAACCAAAGATAATCAGAGAAAAATGGTTAAGAGCATGCACTGAATGTGCTTGAAAGATGTGAATTGTTCTGTGACAAAGCTCTGGTCTCTGAGTCAGACTTTTCCCCTGAACCTCTGCTCCTGCCGTGGCAGCAGAACTTCCTGCCACATGCAGAGACACGGAAAAAACAAAAGCTAGGAGAAGTGGGTCACTCAGCTTCACGTGAGAGTGGAAGGCAGAAAATGCAAAGACTTCTTATCCCTGCAGGACACGTCTCCACCCTGACCCCTGCAGACCTTTGGCTGGAAGAGTTGCTAACACCCAGCTTGACAGAGCAGAGCAGACTTGAGCAGCCTGCAAGAATGGACCCACGTTGTTATCACAAAGGAAAGGGTGAAACGTCTCCACTGGGCTTGGAAGAAAATTCCTGGTATTTTTGTCATATCTCTAGCAGTTTGGGATAAGAAGCAAGGCTGTAAAGGTTAACCAGAGGCTGAGTTCAGGTCCCAGATAATCCAAGCCAAAATGCCAACGAGCAGAAAAGCTCCAGACAGGTTTTGCAGCCAGGCACTGACACCAGGGGCTGCCTCAACTCACAGTAACCCCTGGCACAGGACACAGCACTCTGTGAAATGCCATAAGCAGCTTATTTCAGGTGGCTGTATGTCAGGAACACTCAGCCAAAATAAACCCCTAGGCTTGCTTCAATGCATCTTTTTAAAGAAAAGAATTTATATAAACTCTCTTTTGTGCAAGAAAAATATTGTTGTGAGTCTCTGCAGTATTTCACGAGATTTTTCTTAAAAAAATTATCTTCACTTTGGAGCATAGGAAGTAAAACATTAGCCTGAATAACAGTCTTACCTACATTTTGCTGGTCTTATCACCTATGACAGGAATCTACAGGTGATACCTGGGAGGCAGGCTACAACCAGCACCTACCTGAAGAAAAATGAAAATGGTAACTATATAATGAAAGTAAGATTTTCGCTTTTAAAAAATATAAGTATATAATAAAAAATAAAATAAATAATAAGGGTCCTCTATACATTAAAACCTGCTCTTTCCATATTTGTTTACAACATTTATGGAGCAGTTACACCTTGTTTACTCAGTGCTTGTGTTCTCTGCTCACTCAGTACTGCGAGAATGAAGATTTGGTTAAAGTCTAGGTAATCTGCCAGCACTCTGGCATGTCTGGATTCTCAAGAATCCATTGCTACGGAAATAAAAAGGAAATTAAACCACTGGAAAAATTAAAAAAGTATGTTAGGTTGCTATGGAGCCCGATTAAATTTGGAGGCAAGGTTTAACTTGCCACTTAATTCACATCATTTGGAGGTAAGGTTTAATTGACACTTCATGTCATTATTCAGTGACTGTGGCAGAGGACAGAAGGGCCCTGTGCTGCTGCTTAGTGCTCAGCTGCACCCCAGGCCCTCCCTAAAATGACCCATGCACAGAAATCCTCCCCTCAAGATGCAGCATGGGCACCACCACTTTTCACACAGCTCTGGCCACATGAACCTTAAACAACTTTCTGCAGTTTCTTAGTCATCTGATACAAGTTTTTAAAGTAGTGTCATTTCAATGGATATAAAATACAGCCACTTTGGCTGTCAGACTGTTTCAAGTAGCATCATGAGCCAGTGCTGTTACACTGCAGCCTGTTTGTGATATATTACAGTGCAATATCTCTAGAAATGAACCTCCTGCTCTGAGATGGTCCCTCTCACAAATTAAACACTGCTTGCAATCTATCAAGCATGCATGCAACAGCCTAAAGAACAGTCATTTAAAAAATACAGGTTTAAACTGTTTTTTCTGTAGTTTTCTCTAATTCAAGTGTAGACCAGTATAGTGCATTGTAACAGTACTTTTCCATGAGGTCTGGGATCTGGAGCTTTTGGCAGTAGTGGACATAAACTCTCTGATGGTGATCTGGTACTATAATACTGCAAATTAGACAAATGATCCCTGAGGTGAACTAGAGACCCTATCACTATTCATTTATTCTTTATTAGCAGTGAGTAAAACCAGTAATAGGGCAGAAAGCACCTTCAAAGTAAAAGCTGCTGTTCTGGAATTAAAAGTCATAACTTCATGAGCAGTTTTACAGCAAGACACTTTTGGCAAATATCACATTGCTAGTAAATGAACTCCTATTCATGAAAGAAATTTCCTCTTTTCTTTTTCTTTTTTTTTTTTTTTTACCTCAATGTTCTCACCTGGTACTTCAATTAAAACAAAAATTCAAGTTCTGCTAAACTGATACTTGTAACTGTAGTTGCAATTGTATCCATACAGAAATCTTTTATTTATAACCAGTCAACAAAAATCTGGCTGAGCATTCTGAAGGCCACAATTCACACTATAAGTGCTGAGGAGAGCCATGTAGCACCTGATAACAGAAGAGCACATTTACCAGCATTAATATTGCAATTGGCTATTGCAAAAATTTAAAAATTATACTTGTAGAACATCCTAAGCACAGGCATAACACAGCCCCACTGCAAGTTCTGACAGCATGCTGTTGCAGTTTGAAGTCAGACCTGCTTTGAAGAAGATGGAGCAGTTCTCTGACAGTTCCCTGATTCATCTGTGTGTTTTTTTAAAAAAATCTGCATCCTATTTGATTTCTGATATGTCCCAGTACCATTCAGCCTCCATTTCCCTTTCCACCCCATCAATAGGCAGGGCTTCCAAAATATCCACTCCTGGCCTTGCCATAAAGTCCCTCTGTTACCAAAATGTGCTTCTTCCTCTCATTGGGGCCGATGTTTTGGTCTAGGAAATTATATTAAATAGGAATCCTCCTTCTACCAGAGAAGTGCTGCAAGGAAGGAGGCTAACCACCAATTTGAGGCATGCACATCTTTAGCTGGAATATTACTTCACATTCAAATTTTCCTCTGCTCCAAAACAGATGCTGGGGGTATTTTTTCTGTGAGCAGCATTTCTGTGGAGTAACTCCATGAATTTGCTGCCTGAGGCTGAGCTCCATCTGCACATGTTGCTCCCACTGATCAAACAGGGCTGGGGAAACACAGTCCAGTACAGCTGGGCAGCAGGACAGCTGTAACACAGGAGCCCGTGTCACTCAGGCCTGCCAGGCTGTTAGCAAATCCCTCACAGCACTGGACAAACTCCCACTGGTGTCACAGGGAAATTTGGACAGTGCCTATGGCAGGCTCTCATCTCCAAATCATCTCCAAAGTAACTAACTTTGTCCCAGCCTTAAGGAAAGTTGTCTGGGAGGAGAAAGTGGAAAGGAACTCATGGGGGTCTAGAGGTTTACATCAGTCCTGGCAATTAGCCAGAGCTATGTAACATTTGGGGAGCCCCACACGAGCAGCGAGACAGGCAGATGACTGATGAGTAACAGATGTGATGGCAAGAGCACAAACATGGAGCTCCTCACTTTCAGTTGTGCCAAACCAAAGACCCTGTGATTATACACCTATTCCTTATTAACAGTAAGCAAAATCAGTAATTAGATAGTAAGCCCCAGGGACACTTGTAACTGCAGAGTTTTAGATGTGGGGGTGCAGAGGAAAGGACTGAGGAGCTGCTGTTAAGCACTGACAGAATATAAGGTTTCTTTGCTGTCTCTACTCTGTATTTGCAGAACAAATAAAAACTCCCAAAATAACCTGCGTCCAGTACCTTTGTGGACTTTGTGCTGACACTGGTTTTAAACCACCTGCAGGTTTCAAAGTGCCCACAAGCACATCGTGTACCCTTCAGTATGCAAGAACAATGCAAAACTGTGAGCACTATGCAACACTGAAGTCAGCACGGTGAATAAAGAAAATGAGTTACTCTGCCCATCCACTTTGTGACTATTTGCCCACAGAATTCAGGAAAAATGTTTTTCTAATACCCCCAAGTGCAAAATACCACATCTGGAAACCAGGAGCACTGTTGTTGATAGCAGATGGGAGAAGCTACCTTGGAAAGCAGCAGATGGAATTTGAAATCACCATGGATAACTGAGTCTGCACAAGCACTTGGCATGCCATAATGCCATGGTAAAAATGGCAGACAGAGTGTGTGGACAGAAACATCAAGAGGTTGAGAAGCAATCTTAGCACTAATTTTGGGGGGTATGTAGAGCACTGGGCTAACAGCTGGTGCTGGGTCACAAGAAACAGGAACCACAAATTTCCAGAAGCAAATGTTTCTGGATTCTGGATCCAATACATTCAACATAAAGCTTCAAGTGCCCATTTTCTGCAGGTCATACAAGAACTGAAGAGATTAGTGGATAGCAGAAGACCATCTGGGACTTCTCAGACTTGTTGGTAAGGATGCAGCCATCCACAGGCCAAAGATGAAGTTCGAAGCCCAATGTGAAAATGCTTGAAATTGAAATTCTCAGTACTGAACACAATCAAATATTAGAACAGGTTCTCCCAGTACAGGATGAATTTTCACTATCTTTAGGGCAGGCTCAGGGCACTAACTTTCAGAAAGGAACACTCAGATATAGCTTTCAGATTATGTTTCTCAGATAAGCAGTAGGGAGGGGGTGGGGAAGGGAATTGTTGCAGGTGGGCAGTCAATTCTGAAGCAAGAAGGGCACCCACAAAAGGACCAGTCTGTGGGTGTAATTCACATTCCACAGATCTGGCACACTCAGATTTGCTTTGCTGCATGGGGACAGTGACTAAATTAGAATTCTCACACTTCAACACATGTTTTGCAGGGGGGCAATTTTCCCTTTGCTGGAGGTGCCATCAAGCCTTGGGAGTCTCCCGAGTAGGAGCATAGGAATTTCCACAGAGGTTTCTCAGTGACAAACAGTTGTTGGTACAGACTAGACCAGGCAGTCCTCTGTCTTGGCCAGACTTCTCCCAGAGGTTGCACTACTCCATTCTCCAAGCAGTGGGGCAGCATGGATTGTCCCCTAATCTACTTAGCAGTGACAAAAACAGCACAGCATTTTGCAGCACAGCCTGGGCAATTCATTCTTGCTCATTTATTAAGCCACTTAGGTAGGTTTCCTTAATGTACACAAAAACTACCAGCTTAGGCTCTAGCAGTTGCTTTGCACAGAGCTTTTGTCAAGACTCACTTTTTCCAGCATGATGACTCAACTCTTTCCTAGGAGGAAAATCAGTAAGGTTTGGCAGGCTAAGCACTGCCTTGGCTGGGCAGTCTTGCCTATAGGATGTGGAACTCGTTGAGATGAAGCAGAACAGATTTGCAGTACTGCTACTGCAGCAAAACGTGACTGCTGTGTTGCATACCCATATTCAAGGGGTATGTGCTGGATAAATAAAAAGGCTATTTTATTGTTGAAAATAGCAACTGCAGGTGTTTAATGTGCTGATGAACTAAATATACTAATAGGTAATAAGCAATATTAAATAAGCAGGAATGCAAAGAATTTTTTTTTCTCTCATAGCACCAACTACTGTGTCTCTGTAAGGGCACTTTGCATACTCTGATTTCAAAAATACTAAGTATTCCATCACAGCAGGAAAGATAAAATAAGTATACCTGACAGAATAATGGCAATAATATAGAATACCATGTGTCTAATGCCTCATGGCCCATGACAAGGCTGAACTCACCTTGCACAGCATGGAGAAAGCAGAGTTCTTGCAGTTACAATAGAACAGGATACTTATTTTCATTAACAATACAACTGCAACAGAGCAAAAACCATCTTTCTTTAGTTCCTCTGAATGTTTACCATTATATAAGCTCCATATGGAACTTATAGAGTACTCTGGCATCACTTGCCTAAGCACAGCTCTTTTGTTGTTTTAGTATCTGACCCTGAAAAGCTGAGCTTGGTGTTCTAGAAACATAAGGGTGGTACCCAAAATAACTCCAAAGCTTTCATGGTGTGACAAACAGGAGTGAAGGTAAGAGAATTTCAGGTAACTAGCAGATGGTTTATATTGCCCAGCTGCATTATCAGTTCTCTATTTAAGTTCATAGGAAAGCAATTAGATCTGGAAAAGGGACTACACAAGGTTCATGATTACTGCCATGGGATCACACCACCTCTAAATCCCACAGAAGTTTCCAGTGCAGGTGTTACAAGGTCCTGGAGACTGGAATTTCTCCAGCAATACTTAACTGAAGCTAGAGTTTGCCTGAGCTCTGGAGGGGATTAAAAGCAAGCATGCTTTTTAAGAGCATTTATTCTTTATTCTAGAGCAGGAGCAGCAAGTAGACTGCCACAAACCCTAGCTTCTTTTAGCTTGGACCTCCTCAACTCCCACTGACCACTGCTCATAGTAACATCAGCTTTTAGGACAGGGTGAAAGCAAAGGCTTTCAACCTGTAAATAACCCAAAGAACAAATTGCTGACTTTGTTTCTCACCCCCTTGGCTCATGAGTTGAAGTTTGCAGTAGCATATATAATAAAATGTGTCACAGAACAGACTGGCAGGCTCTAGTTCAGACCAGACCCTACCTAACAGGCCTAGGTCTGCGTCTCAACACGTCTTAAAGTCGAGACCAGATGATGGTCAGACAGGGCATAAATGATTCTCTAGAAGCTGTCTCTACAATGTAAGTGAAAGATTAATCACATCTCACTAAACTGACTAATCTTCAATGAATTTAGGGAGATTTAAAAAAAATGCACCTTGAATAACATCTAAAGCAAGCATTACTGTGTACCCCAAACTATTACCTCACAAGTGCACCTGCACACATTGGTCAATAAGCTCTGCAGATATTTTGTCAGCATTGCTGAGATGCAAAAACTGCTTGAGGCAAGAGTTGTTTAGCATAAGTTTATTTGCACAAGAATTTCAGCATCATATAGGTCCAAACCCCAGTTTCCAAGGATGACAGGTGAACACCACAGTGCAGAACAGTAGACAAAGTTACTGTGACCAATCTCACATTTGGGCTCATCACAAATGCAAATATTCCTAGTACCTTGTTTTGCCAGCTAAAACAAGGGTGAGGGGGAGGGAGGGGGAAAGAAAAAAAAAAACCTCACTTCTTACAAAGAGTTGAGAGACAGATTTGCCAAGAGCTGACTTCTTTCAACAGTAAAAAATAATAGTTTAAACACAGGAAGAAAGGCCCTCTAAATTTCAATGGAAAGTGCAATTTTATTCAGAGACAAGCCCAACCCAGACACTTAAGTGAGAAAAACCAGAGTGCTCCAACCATTGTCCCCAAAGTTTCTCCTACAGTCCATCATCCCACTCTATATCTAGTTTCATTGAAATTAAAGAACATTTATGAAATACACTCAACTATTTTCAAGAAACAATTGAGTAAGACTTAGATGTGAGGGCTAGAAGTTTTATTATTCATTTGGCTCTCCCAATGCCCAAATTAGACCAAGGTGCCAATAGCTGTGGTCAACTTACTGCTTATTCCTGTGCCTAACAATTACAGAATCCTGACTGAGTTGAGTGAGAGGAAGAAGAAACAAGTACCATCAGTACACTGACAGCTTATAGTTAAGGCAATTTGTCCAAGTTCTCTTCTAAGAGGCCTTTTCCCAACTACTCATACAGTGACAAGCAGAGATCACTACCAACATCAGTGGTTATTCTAGGAATCAGGAACTTAAAAAGCCTAGGCACATACCAAATGCTTAACCCCAGAACTCAAGTCCAAAATACATATCTATAAGTTTCAATAAAAAGCTTTAGGTATTTGGACTAGATTTGAATACTACCTACTGCTTTGTAGAGGAGATGATTAAAGGGAAAGCATGAGGATCTTTTGCAAAGTGGTTACTCAGAAGCAAGCAGTAGTCTTAAACCCCCAGCTTAGTGATTGACTGACTGAGCTGAGGACAAACACACGATGATTAAATCTTGAGTGGAGGAAGCATGAACCATGCCTTAGCTTACAACTTGTCACTGTGACCGTGGATCAGCACAGGAATTTTACCAAAGTGACTAAAACACAGTCTCTACCAGGTCTCCTTGATAGCATCTCTATCAAATAAAGTCTATTTTACAGTGAGGAGGCCATGACAATAAACTACAAGTCAAGGGGAACTTGGCAATAAATGTTGTCAACAGGTGCTTAACCTCAGACTGACTTTGTCCAGTAGTGCTTATAAGCTACACAAAGAAAACAGCTATTTTATACCACAGCCTAGTTAGTAGAAGCTTGATCCTGAGGAATGGTGCACTCACTGAGTGTTACTGCAGCTTTGTTTTAATGCCACTGCCCAGAGGGAAGGTGTCAGGTACTAGTCTGAAGCACAGTAGTCTCTCTCTAACTTCCACATGACACACAAGGGGGCAACAGAGGTTAGAACAGGTTTGCAGAGGCATCGTTAGTGCCGAGGGGTGACTCAATCAAGCAGGCATCCTAGACTTTGCCTAGGGTCATCACTTTTGCCTAGAGCTCATTCTCAGATTACTCCTTGCTATAGGGGCACCATAAACCTGAACCCAAACCAGCTAACACACAGCAAATTAAGCCACTGCCACTTGCACCATCAAGCTGCCAGGACAACCCAGAACAGAAAGGGGTAGGCTGCTTGCAGCACAGTGATGGAAAGATACCAAGTACACCTGCTTTACCTGCCAAGCCAGGAGTACTTTGCCGGCAATGGGACAAGCAGTGTCCCAGCAATCCCTGGAACTCCAGGCCCAAGGCAGCAGGTAGCATGCAGCCTCAGGATACAATTTAACCATCGAGAGTTCAGTGTCTAACCACGGGGCTACAAAGCATCACTATTTCCCATGTGCCAGAGCATCTCAAGGAGCAGACAGGGAGCACAGAGCCCCGCAAAGCTCAGACAAGGCACTCAGCTGTTCAGAGAGCAGCCATTCAACACGGAGCTTCCTTAGAGGCTTCAGCGCCAAGTTACATTAGCAAAAGCACAATACTTATGGCAGGAAGCTTAACTTCTCCATAGCTGTATCTCACCAGGAGCCCAATTCAGCCTTTTCTTTCTTCTCTAGCATTTCCTCTTCCAGGAGGTGCACCTGGCCTGATGTTCAGTAGTCAAGGCATTAAAGACTTTTAAAACAAGTCCATGTTTCCAGCTTGCCAGGACTCCTCCCAAGCATCTCACCACTTCTTCCACATGAGCTGATGCACAAATACAGTTCCTAAAGATCAGCCATGACATCACAGAAGACACATACCCGAGTTTAAGCTCCTCCAGGCAACAGTTTACTTCAGCAATGGCTATAGCATAGGTTGGCTTCAAAAACATCTATGCAAGAGATGACAGCAATTACAAACTCTTCAGTCTTCTTTCTATACTAGTGACACTCTATACTAGGCCAAGTATTGCTTTGCATGCAGGAGTTATTCTTGCCTAGGATTGCATTCCAGCAGGAAGCTTGCACTAAGTTTAACACACATGACAACACTGGCATCATGTTAGTTTTTAAAAAGTCAAAGTCTTGGATGACAGATATCTTGTCTGTAAACCACACCAAATCCAAGCCACAGTTAATGAAAAAGGCTAGGTTTGCTTTCAAATTTAGCCACTTTGGCTGACTAATCAGGAAGCTTTTAATGAAAAAAGCTCACAATATAATCCACCACATTATTTGTCTTTTTGCTACCGAAGTCACTAGCAAAACTGTTCAGGAAACTTAGCTAAAGCCTGCTTGGCTACATACAACTTTGCAGATTGCATCCCTCCCTGTCTTCCTAAACTACATGAAGAACTCTGAACAGAGAAGTTCAGACTTCTCTGTTGAGATGGTCTTTATGAAGTAGGTATGGAAAGTGGAAAGGACTTGCTTTTGGCCTTATGAGCAGCAGGCAATTTTTATTGTCATTTAAGTGCTGCACTGCTGCTGTTTCCCACCTTGAACAGCAAGCAAAAATTGGTGTTCCACCTGTTTTCTGCTTTACCTTCTAAGTTTTAATAATTTGTTGGATCAGGCACTTTGGTCTTACAAGCTTGCAGAAACAGTAATAAATAGTAATAGAAGTAATAAAAAAGATTCAGTGAACAAGCATTCTTGAACATTGCACTGGCACATAATAAATAGCTCTAAGATTTGCCTTTCTAGTCTATTTCTCTGGTTAAACAGAAGAAACTCAAGATCATTGCTATATGTATTTTACTATTGTAGTTCAGTGAAAACCATCCAGTTAACAATACCACTATATAAATAACTGAGGAATTTTTAACCTTCCTTATAAAGCCCAGGAGCCTCAAAGCAGCAAGTTCAGCACACACCCTTCAGGGAGATGAGCCCCCTACACCTCCAAGGGAGTGCATACTCTTCCAGAGGCTATTCTGAACAGAGGCTCAGACTTTCAACACACACAGCTTCTGTGGAGAGCTCTGTTTAGGGCTTGTAGACCTCTTCCAGTGAGGGTTAAGAGCAGTAAAAAGGAAGAATTTTACTCTAACCACTCAAAATGCTATCTCATACAGTGACCTGGTGACAGTGATAACCCAGTAAGCTCAACCCTTCAGTGGTGACAGAAAGGCAAACCTTCAGGACCTGCCTGGATTTGTACAATAAGAAATTCACTTTAGGAGGCACTTTCAGAATTCATACTGTGGCAGGAGTGCACATAATCCTGCAATTTACAGTGGCTTGAGATTTTAGTTTTGTGTTTTTGTTGGTTTTGCTGTGGACCTGCGAGGAACCCCACATGGTCAAAGTAAGAGCTGTGCTACTTTCCAACTGTGCCAAAATAGTTTTGAAAGATAGTCAGAAAGGCTTTAGCTTGATGCTGGACCCAAGAATATTTTTCCAAGTTAAGTGTTCAAGCTGTGGTTCCAATTCTATTTAAAGCTTCAATACGTAATTTCAAGGACTTTTCACATCACCAAGTTTTAGATTGTGTTTTGGTGTGTTTTTAGAAAAGTGACTTTCCTAGTCTTTGTAGTCAAGAAAAATTTAACCAGTTTATGCTCTATGAATAGACTTACTAAACTATCTTCAGCTTCCAAGAAATTAATCTTGAACTCAAGGCAGGACCCCACATCCATAGGCACGATAGGAAACAACATTTATGTCCTCTAGAGGACAAACAGTATCCATACTGTTACCAGATGTATACAGCCACAAAGCAAAAGCACCCCAAGCATAACATGAGTCCACTCTTGGCACAATTAGTTCAATAGAAATTTGGCCAGAACTTGAATTGAGGAAAAGTAATCAGGTTAGGGAATAGAAAGAGTTTTGCTGCTACTCCAGGAGCAGCTTCTGCTTAAGGCATTTTACAGTCAATTAACCAACCCAATTTACCAAATACTCCACTTAGATCACACATTAACTGCCACTTCCAGAACTAGTACAAAGTTTCTTAACTGCTCCTCTTAACCTTTGGCTGCTGGTTCTCTTCTCCCGATGAAGAGGTAATAAGGCTTTTTGGCATTTGTAGAGATATACTGAAAGGTTCATAGCAGGTCACCTGGCTGCATAATCCCCCTGCACACCAGGAAATGGACAGTCTGATGCAGTCATGTTTCCATTAGAGAACATCCAACTGACAGTTATTACTTGTCTATATATACACCCAGCATCTTGGCTTTCAGTAGGCTCCACCCAGGAACACTCAAGGGAAGCGATCAATTGCAAGGCAACCAAGTGGGGTAGGACTGGCTGTACAGCACAGGGGCACTTGCAAGGTAGTAGTTGCTGAAGTTGGCATCACTGACATAAGGTGCTGGCTGGTAGTAACAGGTTACATTAGTGGCATTAGGGATGACATTCTGTTCTGCCAGCACCTTGAGTGCTAGCAGAGAAATCAGATTGAGAGTCTGCCTTCGCTCGTGTCCCATGAGGCAGACGGTGCTCTCATTCACCACCCTGCGCAGAATCATGAGGTAGTCGTACTTGCTCCTCTCTTCTTTGGAGAAGTGGTTCTGGAGGTAGGTCTCTAGCTTGCGCTGCTGATCCAGGATGTCTGGGAAGTCTATGAAGAATCGGGAGCACATGTAGCGCTCCAAAGTTTTGATCTGATCCTTATCCATGGGCCTGAAGTCTCGTACTAAGAGGTTACTATATTTCAGAAGCCCACCACCTCGGATTTCTTCAGGATTTTTGGTAGCTATCAGCTTGTTCTGGAGGTGATCAAAAGCTGCTTCAAAGTCTCCATACATGCTCTCCCCAATCACAGTTGGGTGGAAGTGCTCTGACATGGGGGTCTCCGAGTAGTCGTAGTAAAAGAGCAGGGAGTCCAGTATGATTTGGAACGAGTCCACACTGAACTCAAACTGCCGTCGTATGCAGTCTACAAACTTCAGCTCCACGTTTTTGCCATGCTTGTTGGAAAGCGATATCAAGCTCCAGCGGTCAGTGTCTGTGTACACTTTGACCAGCTTCTGGATGTAGGCTTCCTTCAGTGTTACAGGACTGATTTTCAGCGTGCTCACTCCTTCCGGCAAGAAATTCAAGAGGGATCGCAAGACCACATCTCGAACCAACTGAAACTCTGCCTCGCTTGGAAGAGAAACTTGAAAAATGAGATCCAGGTCTTTGCATCCCAGCCCATTATCCTTGACCAGGACATGACCAGCTGCAGAGCCATTCAGACGGACATCATGGACCACAATGCCTGCCTCGCTCAGCCGGCTCCGAACCGTCTGAACAATGTCCTTCAGAGTTATCTTCAGTGTCGGGAAGTTCCCTCGCCCGTGGATCGGAACCACCTCGGTAAGAACCTCGTGCAGACGGCTGACCTGCTCCCAGTTCAGTACACTGCAGGACATGGAGTCTGCTCTGCTACTTCCTTTGCCTGCCATCTTAGGGCTTTTCTTCTCCAAAAAAACTGTATGGAGGTAGAAGAGAAAAAGAAAAAGACAAGTCAGACTTCCTGTTTGTGCTTCCTAGATCTATTCCTAGGTTCTCTTTTTCTGTCTATTCACACAGACACAAACTAGAAAGAAATAATTCTATGTATTAATGATTATCAGCAATCCTTTCTCCTGAAATGAGACACAGTTTCTCTGTTGGTGTGGGCAAGAAAACTTAGTTGCCATTGTTCTTTTTTTGGTGAGGTAGTTACTTCAGGAAAGCAATATGTGTCAAATGGAAATTACCAAATATAACACAAGCTTCACCTAAGTTTAAAGTCATCAACAGCACAAGCTGAAGTGAGATGAGCTGCAAAGCACTTCTGAAAGTTAGGCTTTGAAGTTGTTTCATGATGCAAATAAAGCTCAAACTGCTGTCTCCAACTAACACAACAGTAGAAGACCCTCAGGTGTTAGTTTCAGGGCTTAGACATCCAGTCCACTGATAACTCCTATATTATGCCAGAGATTGCTTCCTTTACATGGAACTCTCCTTTCTGAACGATCCAGCATCTATCACTCTCAGGATAAAGGCCAAGTATATCTTGCTCCTGCAAAAAGCTGCAGCTCCTCAGCATCCTGAGGACAGAATTTCAGCTGCAAAGTCAGGTAACAACATTGATTGGGCACTCCAGTCTTTGTAACCAACACTTTACCCTTCTTCAGAGACACTGCCTAACCAAACTACCTTTCTGGAAATATTCATACTTGCCCCAAGTTCTGCTCATTTGTGAAGAGCAAACAAGCTTGTAAGAGCTGAGATAAATTCAGATGAAGCATATCAAGTTCATGTTACTCTTTTAACACTGAGAATCTCACTAACCAGACTTGGTTACAGCCTTGACTGAACATTTTAAGCACAAGAGAATGATCTGATTAGCTGTGACAAGACTGCTTAAGTCACTTGTCTTTTGTAGCATGTGGATACTTATGGATGTTCTACAGTCATGCAACTCCAACTGCTATTAATACCCCTTTCTTTTTTAAGTGTTCCAGGTTTCTGTGTAACCAGGTGCTTCCTGACAGCTACAGACTAATTGAGGCCTCACCTTCTTCTGCCCCAAGAAGAAGGGACTGCACCTGCCAAGGTCAGACTAGTCAAACTTAAGCAAATTAACTCTTGCCTACCAAGAATGAAAAACCAAACCCTACAGTTTCCTAGTGTGCAACAGCACAGTGCATGGAACATTTTTAAAGCAAGCTTCAAAGAACAGTTATTGTCATCTCAGACCTCTCCTTTTCCAGCGACTCACACAACCTGTCACCTCTTTGGCTGAAGAGAGCCAAACCCTAGAGTGAGTACAGTGAGGTTAAAATGCTCCTGGGGAAGTAGCTTCTGTCCTTGAGCATGAGCTGCTGCATTACAAACTGTGCTGCCATGGATCACATCATGGAGCACCAGCAGGCACAAAACAACCCTGTGATTTGCAAGATGATTAATCTAGGACAAATCAAGAGGTTCTTCAAGCTCAATCCTTAATGCTCCAACACAGCATAAACACAAAAGCATCAAGCATGCCAACAGTTGCTCTCCGGCAGTTCAAGCACGCTGAAGTATATTTCCATTGTAAACTCACTGTATTTCCATTATATCCTTCAGATCTCTAAAGAACACAAGAGTCTACTAACTCAAGCTGCAAGTGCTTTCAGCTACTACCTCTGAAACTATTCCTTCTCCTCCTTCCCACTTGCAGCCCTCTCTGCAGCCAAGACAACACAGGCAGTTCACTCACCCAGTGGCCAGAAAGGACTTGGACCAGTGCTTCCAACCCCACCAAACACACTTGGTTCTGCTTGGTAACCTTCACCTAGGAGAATAATGCACAGTGCTGCCCTTGGGGGAGGAAGACGAAGTATTTCATTTCCAGTTCAGTGGAGAGCGTAATTCTCAAGCTGTCAACCCCCAAAGCCTTCCACCTCCAAATCACTTGTGTTTGCCTACTCGGCAAAGTTTATGTTAGTGACAAGAGATTCCTAGCGACTCCAGCGTATTTGGGATGCTAACAGCTCACATGCCTCTTGTTTCACTGCCAGCCGCTCCCTCCACAAGATCTGACACCTGAAGATGCTCACTCCTTGGGGAGAAAACCACTAGGGAGACAGGAGACACCAACTTTAATACCGAGTATAATGAGTATTGGATACAACACTCAAATCAGGGGAAAAAAGAGCGAGGACTACACACCTTTCGCCTTAGTCACAACGAGGTGCGTGACCCTGCAGCAGCAACTTTCCCCTATAACACATATAATTTGACACAACACCCCCAAAAAGTCCATGCGCCTGTCCCCGCAGAGCCCAGAGGCGCTGAGGGCGGGAGGTCCGGCTCCCTTCGCGGGACGCCCATCCCCTCAGCCGCCCGCAGCGGGGAACCCGCGTTACACCGCCCCTGAACACCCACGGCCCTGGCAAAAGCGCTGCCGAGCGCCTGCTCCCAGGAGAGCCCTCCCGCCCCGCCGGCTCAGCCCCGGAGAGGAGAGAGGAGCCCTGGCCCCGCCGCTCACCTCAGCCGCGCCGCGCACCCCGAGCGACCGCGCCAGCCCCGCTGCT